>JAYRBW010072127.1:0-26186 GCA_036023295.1 Invenusta paracnida
ATATGGATACTCGAAATTAACGGAATCTATTTCAACTATATATTTCAATTGAACTTAAATGGGGGTTGTTATAGAAGGGAAACAAAATTATATCTGTTATAAATATTTATAATACATTTATCAGTATAAATTGAATTTATTCGAAAATGTTTGACAGTTTCCCCATTTTTGTTAATATTTCGCAATCTTCAGAAGGGACGCTGTCGCTACGAAAGACTTCTTGACAGAAGCCGAGCTGACTCAATTTATGAATAAAGATCAAGTTGACAGTCGGTTTGGTCATCCATTGAACTCGCATCAGACAAAGGATCTGATCAAGAAACATGAAACATCGAAAGAGCATGTTGATAAACGTTAGAAATTACTTGTTACTCTTCGTGTTATAGGTTCATTTTTGAATAGCAAGTTAGAATACTTTGGACATTGGTTAATAAAACTCTATATAATATGACCACTCTAATATTCCAGCTTAAAACTATTCCCTTTTTAAGCAATACCATGACTTATAAATAAATTACACTTACCTACCTTTTTATTGGTTTTAATGTTGAAACTCATTAAAATATCAGTTATAAAATATTTAGGAAAATATAGAAATCTCCTTTAATAATAAAAATTTAGCATTTTTTATGAACAACTACTAAAATTATTAATTTTAGTGGCATCAGTGTATTCAGTATATAATACTATGGTATTAGTGTACTCAAACAACATTATTATTACAACGCTAATACTTGGGAAATCACAGACTAAATATAATTTTTTGGGAACATTTTTAAAGAACTACAAATTCTAAATGAGTTTAAATTCAAGTTTATAAAATGTCATGCATTTATTTTCATATATTAACAGTTAAAATGTAATATGCGTAATTTGTGCGCTATGTGAATATGGTTATGAGATTAAAAACATGCAGTACCTAATTATTTTTGAAAGATAATATGTACCGTCTGTCAAAAAAGTCTGTGGGCAGGAATGATTTGTATTTATATAAAATAAACATACATATTAGTTTAAACATATTAACTATAGCAACAACAATAATAGAGTCAAACAAATGTGTAATAATAGAGTCTAACAAATCGGTTACCTCTTCCATAGGTAGGTAACAATTTGACAGCGCATTATAGTTTGATGACGAACAGCATCAACAATCTTGCTTCTTTCCATCAATTTTATCAAGCAATAGCAACACTTGTGTGCAATTCTGCTCTTATTTTTGGTTCTTGTAGTTGAACTAAGTCATCTAAATATTTAAATATACTTTGTTTCAGAGGAGTAAACTCTGGACTTTGTGAAGGCTGCAGAAGAAGTTGCACTGTCGGGTAATTACTTGAGAAATTAAAGCTTCTTAGTTGTTTACAATGTGAGCCTTATTATAGCATTATCCCTTTGTAGGATACGGATTATTTTTTCCTCACAGGCAGGAAGGATTTCATTATCCAGTAAGTGACAGAAAAATGCACCATCGCAGCTAAGATCCTTCCAATCACATCACCTCTACGATGATAATGCGAAATACACACGTACATGATACACACAGACTTTTTTAACAGACGATACATAATATTTGCGATGTTCAAACGAAATTTTAAAGTTATTATTGATTATTGAAATGATAATCAAAATTTATTTATTATCATTAGTCTTAAAGCAAAATGGTAATTTGTTTTGTTTTTCTAAAGTAATGATATGATATAAAACAAAAAATTGAAATATAATTTGGCAATATTATATATGTAGGTACATGTTTTATACAGTTTATATTTTACCCTTAATTATATAATGTTTGTTATTTTTAGATCAAATCTCGAAGAAAAGTCTCTATGAGTACTTTTTGAAGGAGGAACGCCATTTCTTGGACGATGAAAACTTAAATTTAAGTCAGAATATGGACCAACCATTAAATCATTATTTCATCAATTCGTCCCATAATACTTACTTAACAGGTGAAATATAATTAAAATAATTCCAATTCATACAAATAGTAAATATTTTATGTTTAAGATCTTAGTACAGGCTAATCTTAAATGACATATTTTTATTACAAATCAGTATGAATATATGCCAGTTGTTTACATAAAGGTGAACAATTATTGTAAAAACGTTTCCAACATGTTTTTTTAAATTTAATTTGATTAAACTTAGAATTCCCTGAATAGATTTCTGGATAAATAGATAAAAAGATATAGACTAATAATATTGAAATAATTAGAATATTTTTACAAAATTTTTTTAAAGATACGAAAACATCGATTTATAGACAACTTTAAATAGCAATTTTATGTATTAATCAAGCAAATTCCATAATATTTCACTTAAATATAGGATAATGATGATGTGTTAGTTTGTGCAATTAATTTTTGCTTGCTTGTTAATTTTATAACTATTATAAAGACATTTATCCATTTCTAGTTTATTTGAATAAGATTAAACTTACGTGAAAATACATATTTTAGAATGATTATTTGTCTAATCCAAACATGCTACCTTCAATATGTTTCAACTTTTAGAAGTCAGTTTGTATGTCAGTAATATTTAAATAGGTAGGTCGGTTTTTAAATAATATGTAGTCTCACTATTAGAAAACTTCATTACAATTTGGCGTTAAATTTATAAAATTGTATTCTATAGAAACAGGAGAGGTGCTATGAGATGTTCATATCTCTCTATTTTCTAGTAAAAAATATAGTAGTAATGTAGAAGTATATATTTGTTTTGTAGCTAAGATAATAACATATTCAGTCCTTTTATGTTTGCATTATAAAATATATATATATATTTGTACGTGTATCACTTGCGTGTTTTACTTAAAGGGCATCAATTGACAGGAAAGAGCACCTCAGAAATTTACCGGCAAGTTTTGCTGACAGGATGTCGATGTGTCGAGTTAGACTGTTGGGATAGCGATGAAGGTCCCATGGTTACTCATGGTTTCACTTTAGTATCGGATATCTCTTTTAAAGTGAGAATTCTATATCTTGCTTAAGCCAAGATATATTAATAAAGCCACAATTTATAATTAAACCAAAACGTAAAATAATTACCTAAGCCATTTTATATCTTGCTAACATTAACCAAAACTGTTAAAAGCTGTTATGTATTCATGCGTACTATAATAATCAGATAGAATATATACATGTAAATGCATGTCGAAACTGTAATAATTATTTTATAAATGACACACTGCTGTTGTTTAAAATATAGAGATCATCAGTAGACTATATTCAACCTAACTGAATTAAACTAACTGAAGTGCAGTACAAAATATGCAATCTCTTGTAGTTGATATAATTAAACAAAATTTTCATTGGGGACATTATCAATAAGCAAATCAAATTAAAATCAATGAATATTGACTTTTGATTTTTATATTTGTTTGGTAATTTTGCTTCTTTAGTGGTGAGCTGACTGAATTATTTAAATAATTCATTAAATAATAATTACGTGAGAATTAGATTGAATTGGCGTTCTGCAGCATATAAAATAAAATTTTCTATTAATATTTTTTTCCTGACACGTCTGCCTTTATCAAGGTTTAGTAAAACATTGAAAGTATAACGGTCGTTTAATATTATCGAAAGATACATAAATAAATTAAACTTAAATTATTGGTATAAGTATAGAGCAGTTATACAAATTATAATTGATTAAAATGCATAGGTACTATTGTAATATGTAAAATCAATGTAAAGGTTACATAATATACGAAAATAATAAAGCTATTGCTTAAGATAACTTCATTGTTAACTGATTAACAATAATCAGAAGTTTGCTTATAAAAATGAAACTATACAATCAGAGTGTACAAACAATAATGTTTAAACGGTATGTAGTAGGCTACACAAATTAATTGTTATAGGCATCGACCTGTAGCCCACCCTTGTCAACACACAAGTGCAGTCGTCTGAAGGTACGCTTGTTGAATGGATTCGAGAATATTTGTAGGGAATCGGACAAATTCCCTTGTAATGATTTCTTTCAGATAAGCTATATTTCTCGCTTTCTGAGCAATTATTTCCTGCTTCAAGATCTCCCAAAGTACGTTATCGCAGGATGTCAAGTCTGGACTTCGCAGCGGCCATGGTGTCGGTCCAAATTTGCTGATCCATCGGTCTTGGACATTTTCTGATGTGAATTCTCTTGTTTTCATTGCCGTATGAGCAGGAGCCCCATCCTGTTGTTCATGAGATGCCATGAGAATACATTTAGCTTCTAGTGCAGGGATGAATTCTTCACGAAGAATAGTAATGTAGCTTTCCGCGGAGAAGAAAAACGGACCCATGAGATGCTTAGCTGACATTGCTGCACACACCAAAACGTTTGGGGAGGGGGGTGCTGTTTAACTAACCCAGAAATTAGTGTTTTGTTTAGACCAAAACGAAAGCCGCATACTACCACGACCATCGGCATATACTGCACACTCTCCGTGAAAAAGTTTATCTCTTCTAATGTTGTTATCGTATTTTGCCAATATTTGTTGGAAGCATAAGACACGATTCTCGCGATCTGCCTCACTGAGGAATTGTGCTTTTGTTGGCTTCCAACTTCTGTATCCCAGATCCTTTGTCATTACCCTGTGTAATGTCATTTGTGGTAAATCTAGTTCATCAGATCTCCTCCTTACTGACATACGTGAGTTATCTTCCAGCGATTGAGTAATATTCTCATGTTCCGGTTCGTCACCTCGCTCATTTGAGTGTCCACTTCGTGGTAAATCATGGATGCTTCCGGTTTCAAATAACTTGACATGCCAAATTTTTATCCCTCTTGTATCTGGAGGATTAGCATCATATCGTTCTCTTAATTTGCTTTTAAAACTTCTGATGGTAGCAATACTATTATCGCTATCGTGATACCAGGCGGCAGCTAAAATTCAAATTCAATAGTATACTCGCTGCTATCTGGCAATTTTCAGTAGAAAGTAAATTAAAGCCAAATTGTAAACACTGTTTAAAAATTGAAATCTATGCATAGACACCCTAGATAGCTGTTTTTTCTGTTCTATAAGAGTATGGATACATAATTTGAATATAATATGAATTATCAACGCCATAGATAGTTTTTAATATATTAATTTCATAAAATTTATTTTTCTCTATGTCGTAGGAACTTATGGAACATACTGTAAAATAATATAATAAATACATCGAGATTATTATTCATATTAAGTATCGAGACTAATCTATGCGATAAAGGAAAGAATTTATGTTAAGAAACGCGCGCATATAACAATATAACCTCAGTAATTTCAATATTTAAGACAGAAATATATACAGCTGAATTATAATAATAATTGTAATATATATTAGAAATATTATATAACATTTTTTATATTTAAGTATTTTTAACATTTAGTTTTATGGTATACTTAACATATTATTGTAAAATTAATTACATTGTCATATTTTATACAATTATTATATTAAATTTGAATAACATAATATATCAAATTTTATCGCTTTATTTCTAAATTTTCCGTTTAATAAAAATCTCATTTTATATTGTGCACAGTCAGATATGATTAGCGATAGCGATAGTTACATATTTGCTGTCCGTTAATATTTTGAATATATGTATTCGATTTAAGTATATATATAATTTGGACTGATATTCTTCTATATTTGATAAGGAAAACCTACAAAGTAATATAAATTTTAGTTGAAAATCATCATTTTTATTATTTACAAATTAAAGTACATCTGAAAAGCTGGAAACGCCTTCTATTCGGAAAATATTTACAAACTATATAATATTATATGGCAAGAATATTACAACACAATTGATTAGTTTAATTATATAATATTGTATAGTAGTTAGTGTGATACTAAACTGTTCTATAATGGTTGGAAATTCTTCCTTCCCAATAAACAATGCTCCAGTGGTTAATAAGTTACAATTGCAATTGGTTGGAAAAATAATAATAATCTCATTAATACAGTCTATCGATGTATTAAATCTACATATTTGTGATCTGAGTAGTCAAAGATGACACAATATTTTGCCTGAACATGTTAATATGTTTATCCTATAATAGGAGTAAATATTTTTACGCGTAAACTTTTGAAACTACACTAAGAAATTAAAACCTTATAGTCTTATGTATAGTCCATGTATAGTAACAAGACGAAATTTATATATATCAGTCAGATTAAAATATTTAGCGAGACAAATAGAACGAATACGGATAGGATCAATGAGAAGAGAGAGGAGGAGAGATAAAAGAATAAACATCAATATTACAACTACATCTGAACTCTTACTGGTGTGGCCGAATACAACTGGTTGATTGGATCATCCGACTGTAACACACAAACATACGTAGAGAAGCACACACACAAACATACAAAGACGCAAAACACAGGGCATACTATGTATTAGAACAATCTGAATATAGTACAAAGATTGAGAAATAGGAAGTAGATGAGCTATTAAACAAATTATAGATAGTTTAATAAAATTAAGTAAACAGTTAAGTAGTAAACATTAAGGAAATTATAATGTAATGAAGGGGAGAAAGTTTGTTTTCCATTTATACAAAATATGAAGATGACAAAAACTATAACGATGTAATGAAATTAATAAAGTTAATGAAACAATATATATCTCAACAAATCGTTAATCTGAGTAAGAAACAAAGCATGAACTCACAAAGCCTTCCGGGTGGAGTTTGACGAGAAATTTTTTCCGTTTGAAACTTAATTTTCTAATTTTAGCCCAAGAAAAGGTGTTGATTTTGGTGAAGTTCTGGAAGACCGAGACACCCATATGTCCTACGGCAAGACTCAACGCAAGGCCTTCGTGATCCTGGGCGAGAGAGGAACAGTTCTACAAGCGAATCGGGAACGATCAACACAGGCTGGGAAAGTATATAGATGGGACATGCAGGCAGTGTCAAGGGGATAAGTAGCGTAGGGTAGGATGGACTTGCATGGACACATTTGGAAAATAAGAAATAGCTCTTTGTCAAGAATTTGAATCTTGTAAATATTTTGAACATTCTACTATTTGATAAATTTTAAGTAGTATATATTACAATTATATTATACTTATTTAAATTCGATAACAATTAACAAAGAAAACATATTTTAAATGTGAAACTAAATATTATATTCCTACTTTTTTTTACAAATAAATAATGAATGAATGTTATTATCAGTTGGGTTAATACTAATTAGTACACATTTTAAGATCTGATAATTTGTTATTAATTCAACTAAAATAAAAACAAACTATGAGATATTTCTGAAAAGGGTACATCTAAATATTGTAATAATAATAAGTTAATTATAATATTCATAAGCTATTAGACCAATTTGTAAAACGCAAACACATTATTTTAAAAACGCAAACATTTTATTTTATCTAGCGCATGGTAAAGAAAAATATTAAAATATACAAAACTGTGTATCGAGACAAATTATTTTATATTATTGTGATTAATTTTGATTACTCAGTTCAGACTGTAATGCGTCATAGGAATTGTAATGCATACCACTGTTCAGTATATTATTGCCAACATAATCATATTATGATTCATTAATAACTTAGACAAGAATTTATCCACGTAAAAGTTGATTTGAAATAAAACTATAGAAAATTGGCTCAAATTCAAAAATAGAAAAATATAACAAATTAATTTATACTTCCGTCTCCCACCAGATATTGTCATTTTTTTTACTGCTTAATACTAGTTAATACAAAAACGACAATTACCAAAGTAAAATTATAATGGTAAAAAATAAATATAACTATTGTTAAAATATCCCTGTTTTATTGAAAATTCCTTAAGAGTGGACGTGATATTACTCAAAACCATAGAGTGAGAATGGCAAACGCGCGTTGTCACTGTTAATTTTGTTGAATGTGTCGTGTATTATTCGTTATTCCACCCTTAAAAAGTCACAAAATTCATAAACGCTATTATAAAAGTTGTGTAATTCATATTTAAAAAAAATGTTTCATACAACTTTTGCGTGACACCTTATCAGTAGTTTACAATTTTATTTTTGGGCATTTTGTCTATTTGAACAACCATATGCAGCACACAATTTAGCCGACTTAGGCATTTCACATAATTTAAATGAGTTTCGGGCAACAATATCACTATCTCCGTTAAAAATTAGTGTATTATAACAAAAATATCACTTATGTAATTTTTTTTTTTGTGAAAGGTCTTATTAATTTTTAGTTTATGCTTAAAACTTTGGTGATTCGCAGTAAAAGTATTACGTTTCCCCTTTTCAATATAAAAATAAAGAAATTCAGAAAATGTTAGCGTACACTAAGAAATGAGGCAGTGTGTTCAATGAATCAACAAATGTAAATAGTTACATCAAAAATTTGAGTTATTTAGAGTTTCTTTCAGCGAATAAATGTCATTAATAACGACTATAACTGTTTGCTATTTAAAAGAGAAATATGCACACAAATAAATTATCAGTTTTACATGCAAATTAGTACAGTTCAGAAGAAAAACAAAAAAGATTGTAAGCAAACGAAAAATATAAAACAAGGTTTTCGAAAGAAAATGAGCAAATAATGGGTATAAGTAAGTTATATACTTTTAATAATTAAATAACACAAACGTGCACAATTAATTAATCTATACTATTGTATGAAAATGCAAACTGTAAAGCAGGCTATTTAATGCAAAGTAATAACCCTATTCATACCGGGTGGGGAAATGCCCCCTCCCCTCCCCACTGCATGTTTGCTGCTTTTATAAATAAATAAATGGAGCAATCTTATTTTCCGTGACTTCCCCAAAATGTAATTTTTACAACTTTTAGCGCTATATTCACAATTGTGCATCTAAAGGGGGAGGTCACGTGATTACACTCTAAAAATGCACTCCTTTTGCCAAAAACGAGCAAAAACACACTATTTAAAAAATACATTCTTCTCGAAATTGATGAAATTCTAGTAATAGATCATTAAGTACATTAAAAACTTTTGTTTTGCCAAAAAAACATGAAAAAGTCTAAAGAGTAATTAATTTTTAAAACATTTTTTTCAATGGAGTATGGTATAAAACATTTTCGTTTTACTACGTACAATTTTAAAACTAAATTAGAAAGTTTAAAAATTATAAATGAAAAGGGTGTAGACTAACTAGTCTCCCCCCTTACGATATGGAATCGTAAATATGTCCGATATGGATAGGGATAAATAATGGTTGTCGTTTATATAGATAATAATAATAATAATGTCAAATATAAGGAAAAAAGCAAAACCGTAATAATGCACATATTATAGATGAGAATAATTATATTCAAATATACGATAAATATTCAAATATCATTACAAAAAATGTATACAATACTATTTGGTGAAGATTCAATCATCAAGTAATTTCTTATAGTGGTTATGTAACAGCAACGTGATAGTGCACTTACGTGCTGAAAGCGATTTTATGATTAGATATTGTTAATGACATCCAAATGAAAAAATGTAGTCGAGGCCACAACATTTTTTTACCTTTGACCTCTATGACGTCATAATTTAAAATGGCGGCCTTTTAACAATAAAATTGAATATACTTAAAAACTAAAGCTTTTAGACTATATAAATATATTACCATTAGATATTAACATCAATATAACTTATATAGAATCTATTGGATCAAATTTAAATTTATTTTGAGTAGTTATTTCAAGAGGAGGTTGATGCCACGAACTCATTAAGTACCATTTTTAGACTCAAATAATGTTTATTAACCCAGATCGGATCAATTAATATGTATAAAAAAGTCAATAAGGGTCACTATAAAGGTCGGATTCGAACGAAATTAAAATTTGTCCAAAATACATCGTGTTGCATATTTAATCCAATGGGTTGATATCACGAACACATTTTTAGACTGAAATAATGTTTATTGATTCAGATCGGGTCAATTAATATGTACAAAAAGGTCAGTGTGTGTCAACTTGGTTGAAGCATATATGCATGTTATTCATTAAATAAAAGTATTTCAGAAAAATTATGTAACACAGTACTTATTGTAATGCAACAGTGAAATGCAACGATATGAGTTGTGGCAATTATTATATCACCTTTGATTGAGAGCTTCAGAAGTGAAACGGGCTTTGGTGCAAACTGCGATGTAGACACTTACAATCATGAAGAGAATGTTTCCAACCAGAAACGATTTAAAGGCCACGTGCAAGATTTTCATGATGTAATGAGGAAGGAAGGATTACCATTTAAGGAAACATAGAATGATTTGGTGAATTTAAATGGACAAGTTTATTTAGATCCCAGAGCAATTACTGATTCTGTGAACCAACTAAGTGATCTAGGAAAGACAGTTTGAAAACTTTAAATTGATGATGACAGCAGTTAGAGAATCCAAGACAACGATTCCAACGAACAAGTTTGATTTATTTAAAGTAAAGAAAGAAAGAAACTAGCATTGGCGACTTCAGCGAAATCTTTCAAACAGCACGCCTCAATATTGAGCCAGCTGATAATAGCTGGAATGTCTAGAGAAAGCTAAACTAAGGAGATATTTTGCCATGAAATTGAAGACACTCCTCCAGCACTTTCCACAATGGGAAAGATGTACCGGAAAGAAATCTGACTTACTGCAATGTTTGAAGAACGTGAATGAAGACGACGATAACGTAATAGATGAACATCCACCGTCATTGTTTTATGCAGTCATAATGGATGGAGGAAACTTTATACACTTCTTGATACCCTCTGGCGGAAACACTACCTTTGGAGAGTTTGTTAAAACTAAATTCTGACCTGTAATCCGAAAACAATTTTATGACACTTCAAGGTTGAATATTGTTTGCGATCGATATCTCTCTGGAAGCATCAAAATCTCGTTCGATTCCGACCTTTATATTGACCCTTATTGACCTATATATATGTACATATTAATTGATCCGATCTAGGCCAATAAACATTATTTGAGTTTTAAAATGTTACTTAATGAGATCGTGGCATCACCTCTTCTTGAAATAACTACTCAAAATAAATTTAAATTTGATCGAATAAATTATACATAAGTTATATTCAACTTTATTATTAAAACGTCACCATTTTGAATTATGACGTCATTAAATGGTCAAATGACCTTGAAAGCTATTCAATCCAATCAATTATATACATGTTTATATCTAATAGTAATGGTGATATATTTATATGGTCTAAAACCTTTAGTCTTTGGTTATATTCAATTTTATTGTTAAAAAGCCGCAATTTTAAATTATGTTGTAAAGGCTAAAAACATTTTTTGCGAGCTCGACTAAATGTGTTTATTTAGATGTCATTAACAATATTCAATAATAAAATCGCTTTCACCACGCAAATGCACTATCACCCATCCATTTCCCCCACTATTATAGTTAACAACAATTAAATCGTTCTGCGGAAATATTTTTGGGATAAACATTTACTCCAATTTCAAAATATAGAATCAGAAAGTTCAATATGATACTGTAGATGTATTAAGTCATAGAGTACTGATAGAGATAACTTCGTCTATCTTGTTTATTGTAGATATAGTTGGCTGGGTACTTATACTATTTTACTAATGTAAAGCTTTTGCAAACAAAGCTTTAAAAACAATATACCAGATATATGAAATGTTTTCAACAAAAATGTATCTAATTACATATTTCTATAAATACTTGTGATAAATTAAAATTATTTCAATATTGATATTTTATTTCAAAATTATAAAAATTAAAATAATAAGAACTACTTACTTGCTACTCATGTATGCAAAATTTATCTTGAAATACAACGATTTTCTATTATCGATAATTTACAACTCAATGAATACGAAATCGACAAGGACTATTTATCCTATGTATTATAAATCTGTGGATATACTATTATGATAGCTGTTGTGAAGCTATACGAAAATATAAATTCGGTAACTAATAATATACACGTAAAAAGAATATCTAATATTGAGCAATTCCTTGACTAAATAACAATTTTAGATAATTTGGTACCTATATTTTGGTACCATTTGGTTTTAAATTGCAGACAATGTATTACAAGATTTCAAATTTCTTAGCTTCCAAATAATAAATACGATTTGTATAATTATTTCATCAGTCTTTAAAAAATATAATATGAGACGTGTTAAACGACAAAATAAATCATTTATATAGAATTCAATAAAACGAATTCTAACAAAATATGACATTCTATAACAAATGTTTTTAAAATTATAAATTGACTGGATTATTTCCATAGCATAAATCCTTCGTCCCTTGCATGTTGATTCAGTTTTTAAGATTTCAAGATAAAGTAGTAAAAATTAAAAAATATAATGAAAATATGTATTTAAATGGATATTTAGATCTATTTTATTTGCCCAAGATAATATACAGGAGGGGTGGGTATTTTTACCACTACCGACACTACATGACTTTTGTTTTATAAATATAATATAGTCAGTGAGTAAGTTTAGTCGATTATTCGCATACTAGAGATAATACTCACTTTAGCGGGTGTCATGCGCACCCCATAGTATTCCACCTTTCTGCTCGTGTCCAGAAGATTGAAATCAGCCTCCCCCGGACTCATACCACTGCAGTGAGGAGGAAGAGAACGAAGTTCAAACAAATTCAGAGTAAGCTTTGTTAGCTTGTATACTTTATTCTTTCGGACATTATAGACTTTAGTAGATTGGTATTTAAAAAAGGACACAAACTCTTACAATTTACAGTATACCCCTGAAGATTAACATTAAAGTACAGGTAATCATGCTTAATCGTGCTTTTAATCATAATAATTTTTTGTTAATTGACCTGGCTTATGCCCACAAAACTAAATTCGAATTAAAAACGTTACAACTTGATTTCAGTAACTTCCAGTATTGACAATAAAAAATAGGAAATAAATAAAGTACATAAACACTTTTTTTTACAAACTCTATGGATTAATTGCAGTAAATGGTTTTATAAATTCAAGTAAGTTGTTTATATTAGTGTGAGTATAGATAGCTGTATTAAACAATGTTTAGAAGATGATATAATTTACATTTTAAAGTTAAAAACAAATTACAAAATAATATTTAAAAACTGATATAATAATTTATCAATAAATGTGCCACTGATGTTATTAAACAATTTGGACATAATTGAATTCAATTGAATTTTTTTAGCGGAATCAATATTTATATATTTAAAAAAAATTAATGTTATTCTTTACCCATTTAAAAATCATAATACGGCAGACCTCATGAATTCTATCATTATAGCTACCCAAAAAACACCCGAAAACTTGCAACTCACACATGTGTCTTGTGAAACTCCATTGTCCTTTCAAGCATATCATCGTTAGGGTCGTGTAGGATCTTCAACGGTCGGAGGTAGCTGATATCGAGGTATTCATCTTCAAGGAAGTCCCCGATCTCAGCTGAAATGGTGGAACATCGACACAACTTATCACAAATGCTGTAAGTTAAATTAGTTAATTGTTGTAATATTAAACCAGAGGCTAGATAATTTCAATCGTTTGTGTCGTTTTTGAAATGCAAAAGTCGTTAATACCCTGAAAAGTGAATATCTTGATTTGAGAAAATTATAATCGGCCTAAATTATTTAACACACTATCTTCCATATTCAACTACCCTGGAGTAGCAGCACACCTTATCTAAATCTTACTACTAGTTACAGTGATTATTGTTATGTATTTTACAAAAAGTGATAAATTGATGAACAAATATAACTTTACACAATGTGTTGATATTAGGTAAATTATCTAAATTTTTCAGTAATTAAGAATTAATTGCCAATAAAAATGTAAGCATATGTTTTAAATTGTAGAAGTAAGTACAATTGCTTTATGTATTTAACGTATATATATGTATTTGTATATAATTCTACTTTAAATAAGATAATCCTCTATTAAATTATGTTTGAATTCACAAATAACTCTACAAAAAGTCTAAACATTTTGTCATAAAATAATGATTTCATTCCTCAACAAAAAAATCAAAAAGACCTGATATTTTATATTAATAATACTTCAATCAGCTTTCAATTCATAGCGTTATATCAAATTAGCTAGCATTAAATTTAAAATAAAATTCAATATTCTAAAATATTACATTGATAAGAGTAATTTACTGTCAACAATCAATTTTCACGATACCATAAAAAACTCAACTAAAATTGCATAAAATGATCGCGAGTAAATTAAGATCAATATAAAAATATATTTACTCATTAATAAAAGAGAAAATTAATACAAAAATAAGATATTAACTAACCAAACAACAATATAACATATGTTTTAAACGTGTAAAATTAGTTTGGTAAGAAATGCAACATTATAGTTTAATATTTAACACACGATAAAAAAAGTTTATATATTTTATACATAATTTAGGTATAGCAGAATGTCCACGTGTAAATGCAAGAAATAAAATTAGTTTTTAATTAAATTGAAATGTAAAGAAAACCATCCAAAATATTAGTTAATTCTTAGAAAAAAGTCTTTACAAGCAACATTTATTTGTGAAATTTGTCTAATAGTTCAAGAAACAATAATTCTTTCAAATATAATATGTGTTTTTCCGTGACAGATGAGCGTTATAGACACATACTTGTTTTTATAGATAACAAGCACATGATACATCAAAATTTAGGCAAATATCATTGTACCCATAAAAATTATTTACCCTCGTAAGTTCGACTCAACCAAAGTAAAAAAAACAAGAACCACGCATTTATCAGTATTTATTTATCCCTGTCGATCGATTACATTAAATTTAGGCGACTATGCATCGATTTGATTTAATTAATTATCAGATATTCTCAAGCGTAACCGACGCTCCATTTAGAATATTAAATTAGATTGGTCTCAGTTTAACATATATAGCTGCGGCATGAACAATTTTATAATGTATCCTTGTCAATGTCTCTAAAATGAAACTCTAGGTAGATGGGTATACTGAACAGAGATAATCGTGACAAACAACGAAGCAACCAATATGGAGATTTGTTTATCTTTTTCAGCAATCTGCAATTCAAATTTATTGGATATCTTCCCATGCACAGCATATCAATAAATATAGAATAATATTTAGAAGAAGAGGAACATTTGCAACAATGAAATAAATTAATATATATTATAAAAATCAAAATGTTGCGAATGGATATTAGGAATAATAAAATGGAGAAAGATTTTTAATTTTATTTTTTGTATTGAAACAAAAATAGAATAGTAAAAATAATTTAGAAAAATATTGTGAATTCACAGAGCTGCAATAATTATAGTAAATCAGAGTTAACCTACATGTAAAAATATAACAATAAATGATTTACTATTTATAACACTATATTAGGGTAAAAAACACTCCGTTCGGATATCAATTTGTCAATATATCAGGTATAACATCATACCACGCGGTGGCATCAAAGATGAAAATCTTCCTTATTTTGCGGGGTGGGGATTCTTTTTTTAGTCAGATAATGATAGACATTCCTACGAAGTTTCATAGTGAGAAAGAGGGAATTATTCCTGCTATATAGACAAGAGAGGAGTGATCTTTAGGGTAGGATATAAAGTGAGAGTTGCTATCTATAGACAGAAATGAATTTAAGTAGAATTTGCGAAGTTAGAAAGGCACAATCTCCATGAAAACTGGCATGTAGACTGTTACAGATATTCTCAAGAGCTTAAATTTAATAAAGAGTAAACTAATATTCTACAAAAACATATGTATGTACAGGCGCTGTATAAGTAGAGTTTCCATATAATGCCTTAGGCTTGCTGATATATACTTTAAATCGCATATAGAAAAACTCGATAATATGCATTCTGCTCTTCGAAAGATTCATTACTCTAATGATACATAAAGTTCTAAATTTAAATTAGATTATAAGCAATTATAGACAGATGTAATTAAATTGAATTAGTAAATATCTCATGATACTCATTATTTGAAATTCAAAACTATAATTAAAACTTAAACTTATGTTAAATTAAATATAAACTATTTCAAAGCGATACACTTACCATAAGTATAAATGGAGGTAAATATTTTTCAATCCATTCAAATCTAAGATAAATATGGTACATACATATACATATACTCATGTCTCTAAATACTTGGTGCTTACATGAAACCTATAGCTTACTTATTACAAAAATATTCAACAAGTATATTAGTCGTAATCATAAAACCTTCTAGAGTACGAGGTAAAAGAAGCTTAAGATATATATATATTTATGCTTATCAACATAGTAAACAATGTTCGTGAGATAATATATACCTGCTATATTAATATAACTAATTAACTGTGTTTTTTTTAGAAAATATTGTTTGTACAGAAAATATTAAAATCAAATAGAGTGAACGGAAAATTTGCAGATAAAACAGGAGATATTTTTTATTAACGTTTGACTACCAGAAGCGTTAGTGAAAAATATTCGAAGCTTAACAAAAATTGACATGAAACTAAGATCATTAATATATTAAAAAGTTTAGAATTATGTTATCAAGGGATGTTTGTAGTCAAGATTCGTGTGTTTCACCAATTCATATCGCCTAGGTAACAGATCGAATAAATCGATAGACTTTGATTATAATTTTCCAACAGTGCCATACTAATAAATCAAATCGTTTTTTCAAACTTATTTAGCATAAATAGTTACAAATGAAACAAAATATATCGAAACCTAAGTTTACTAAAAGCTATATTCCGAAATCAATTAAATATATTGAAAGAAACAAAACGCATCATATATTAGCATTTCAAAAATTATTTCAGATATTGGGTTACTCTAATATTTATAAAACAGTTATAACAAAATTTCAGAAAACTTGCTTCATTCTATATATATGCTAAAAGTAAAATGTCATTGAACTCTACTAGATAAGCAACTAAATAACTACATTTAAATGTAAACATAACGGCCTATAATCTTTAGAAATATACATTTTATATCACCTAGTTGGCATATTCCATAAGTTTAATTCAAACATGGGAAGCTAATTTTTTATTTGAATGATAAGGAAAACGATTTAACTTAACGTCTGTCCCTTATTTAAAATGAAATACTTAACAACTTTTAGAAGATCTTATGCAGATAGAATTTACAAAGATTTATTTTGTTCCGTCTCTTTAAATGTTTTTATGCAAAAAACATATAATTTAAAAAACAAATTCAAATAAATATTGCAGACAAGGACAAATGTTAAACGTTGCGTGCCACTTGTTTTCGATGTAAATCAAATCCAAGACAATATGCTTCTTCGTAAACAGACAAACCTTATCGACCCTTGAAAACAAACTGAATATACACACATTATGCATCCTAAAAAACTAAGCAGAGACTAAAAATACGAAATATATACGCTTATATACAAAAACAAGAAAGAATCTGCCAAATGATGGAAAATAATGTAAGTGCATTTCTATGTATACAAATTGTAAACACGGTTTTCTAAAAAGTACAGAAAACACCAGTTAAATAACAAAATTTATGGGAATAAAACGAATTGTTGTGAATCAAATAAAAACCTCGAAATTTGTATTACTATTAATAGCATTAATAGTATACGAATCATTAATAACACATAAAATATTGTTAAATTAATAAATTTAGGAAAAAAGGTCAGCAAATATTTATATCATTCGCAAACAAAGATTTTGTCATAGTTGACAACGACTATACTCGTATAATACTACAACTCAAAAACAGATATACCCACTTACATATAACATAGATTTCGTTTACATTTTAATTATTTGGTTCAATTTGCATATAATACTTTTCATGAGAAAACGTATACATAAACTGTTTTTATTAACGTGATACTTCCACTATAAATTTAATTAATCGCATTCTATACTATATAAATATTACTTTCATTCCTGTTATTTGTATTAATAAATGTGTTTTCAGCGTCAGACTTCCTTGAAATAGGGGAGCTTTATAAATATATCTATATAATTAAAATATGGCATAATAGTTAAAATAAACTTTAGGAAATCAAGAGATACCAATATGAAATTACGATTGTATTGTTATAATTTAGCAATATAAAATGAAGTGCACATTATGCCTCAGAATATTATAATGTGCCGTGTCTGCCTAGAAAATTGATTCGTAGGATGCATTACATACGAAATATTCTTTGTAAATATAATTTTTGCCAGGTAGTTTAATGACAAATACGTATCATAGAAAGAGATTTAGGCATACCAATTTTTTCATCAAAATGTTGTTATAAAAAAACAGTAAAAACATTTATATTTTATAAATTGTAGCAAAAAATATTTCGTAATATAAAGCAATTTTACTGTATTACAATTAATTAACAAAGAGCTCAATACGCTATAATTAATGGCGACTTTATTCATGATTGTTCTAAAATGTGTTACATGTTTACTTTATTCATATATAATATTCTACCATTCATTATATAAAACAAATAGAAAATATGAATTTCTAAATTAATTATACCGTGCAGTTTCGTGGCCGGCTAAACACTCATTTTAAAACTATAACTGTCAAACCATACAATTTTCACGTATAATAATAATAGTCAAATCGTGTAACAAATTATACCAATGCATATTTCAAATAAGTCCACTTTCGTACATTAATTGTGTGATATATAGCTATTAAAAATTCAATCGATATAAATAATATTAGGCATTTGAGATTAAACTACCTATTTAATATAAATATCCCACAGCTAGTAATTTGACAAAGAAGCTGAATAAAACATGTTTACAGAATATCCACAATAATTGAATATTCTCTTAAAATGAACACTTTAAACCCGATTAATAATACATTATTAATTTCAAAAATAAACATTATAAAAGTCAGTTGATTATTTCTAAAACTACGATTAGCACCACTTTACATACATCATTTACATATAAATATTAGGAATTAAGATAAGCATTATGTACAAAACATAAAAGCGGTTTTAAATTTGAATACCAGTTAAAGCATAATATCAATCAAAGCAAGCTGGTTAGCTAGTGTGAAATTATCTTAAAAAATGAATCGAAAGATAATATTCTGCCAAAGTACCTAATTTAAAAATATTCACTACAAAATAGCGAAAATAAATAATAATGTATATAATATAATTTCTAAGGCATGATGAAATTCTGTATGTCGTATTTATAATCAATGTATTAACCATATAAATTTTATTTTATTTTTAAAGAAAACAAATACGCCATATATTCAGTGTAGGTCAAACTTTAATCAATAAAGTAAAGAGAAATTCTCATAAAACTAAGAATATTGTAGATATGTGAGCGATTAAATAATTAACTAGTAAAGTATACCGCTTACCTTTGTCAATCAACTGTATCAATATCTGAATAAAATTACCAGTAAAGGACAAAAATATACATACATATAGTAGGCAAAACACAGCATTATTATATGGATTATATACAATACAAAGAACGTATTATAAAAAAAGTTGTATAGATAAAAACCCTAAAGTACACCCATATGTCATACATACATATGTATATGGTATATTAATTTTTATGAAAAACTAGATTATAAACCAAGTAATATTTTCTTAGCATTTAAACGTACTTTTGAATTTATGTTTATAGTCATTGTAGATTTGCGTTTGGAAAGAAAATACTAAATACTATTTTCTAGATAGCTGAATTATATGAATAAATCATGTATATATACAAAGTATTACTGTTAGCAAATTTTAATACTGCATGTTTTATATCGATCAAATGTATTAATCTAAACCGCTAATATTTATTGAAAATTATTTTAATTAAAGCTTGTGCTTTTAATTTGAAGCATAATTGATTATGAACGGCTACTGAAATTCCTTTACAAATTATGCGATCACACTCAAATAACATAATCATGTCTAATTTAAAAAAATTGTTGTTAAAGAAAGCGAGTAATACATTTTAAAGAAAGTTTATTCAAATTTCGTTTTACAGTACCTCGTATAATGTATGTCAAATTATAAAAGTAACAAATTACATAATTATTATAAACACAACATGTATTAATCAGAACGTGCAATATTTATCCCCAAATCACAAAGTTTGCTCTTTTCCAAATAGCATAATACATCAATTATTATTATGAAATTGATCCGGTATTGAAATTGTCTCTTGTAAAACGCTTGAATGATTTACAGTTAGATTGCTCATATAGTCGTCACATGCAATATATTATTAATAGTAATTTAACAACAAAAATGCAATTTCTATAAGTATAACGCCTCCTGTATTATTTATTGAACTACAGTATTAAAACCAGTAATCTTTATATTTATTGCTTTTATATAACAGGAAAAAAACAATACGCAATGCCTAGAGAATTTTGAATTAATGTTTTATGGACCTGAGGACACAGAATACAAATCTAATATGTACAAGAAGAGAGAGGTAATAAAAAAACCTTCCCGATCCTTACATACCTACTCCAATTGCTTTCAAATCCTATCGATCAATATAGTTCATATTTGCCGATAAAATGCAAAGTCTCAATCCTCTTGGGAAATAAACTAGTGAGTTGGTAGGCAGACAGGCGGCATAAATTCGCCGATTTCGCTTTACTTCCACCGCAAGTCCGTTTATACGTTGGGAATATTTACGAGTAACACGCATTTCAAATTCATACAGCAGATTCAATCCATACCTGGTCTGACATAAGAATATCTTCACGTATATGTAGCAGTAAAGAAAACTAAGTTACATGTAGATGATACGTGAGGTCTCACAAATATATACATAATAATAGATCAGCTATGGTTTCCATAAAAATTTTTATATAAGCTCTGTAATATTTCAAATATAAATTTTGACCACACAATAGCTGCAGGATTAAATGGCTATAAATAATACAATACACACATATATACCAATGGACTTCCCCATTATAATCTTATAATAAGCTCCAAAAATTGAAAACTCAAATGAACTAAGTCTCGTTTTTTATAATATCCTATTATTAATAATATAAACAGGATATTCAATCGGTACCTGTTTCATTCATAAAAAACTCCAGACAATTTTTATACACAGAAAAAACGCATCTAAGCGAAATATGCGATTATACCCACCCATAGTGAAAGTAAATACACAGTTTTCCTTCTCTTGATTATTGTATGAAGCTTAAATATACTACAAAGTATTTATCTAGAAGCACTTATAAATTAATAACCTAAACAAGAATAAGGCTAAAGTAGGTGATGTTTGAGGCCTGCTTTATACATACTCGCAAGTATGATGAACTAAATATTTAATTTGAAATACTAACTTAACTTAGCTATAATATTAACTTTTTATCTATAAACTTGTTAAACTAGATAAAAGTATAATGTATTAAATAAATATCCGTTTAGAAATGTGTATGTATTAGTTAACAGAAGCAACATATTTCAAACAATATATAGTATGTATAAATTATTTATGACTGTATAATTTACATAAAAAATAGTAATTAACAGTATAATAAGGTAGATAATGCCAAATATAAATAAAACTGAAATAAATGTTTAAAAATCATTACCTTATTTGTTATCAATAGATGAATTATAGCTAAGCAATCTAAAAATATATATTATTTCAGTTTGATTGATTAGTGAGATAAAACAGCATTAGTTGTTATAGAAGTTTAATCATTATAATAAATAATATATAATATGATCTAGCTCAAATATTTAATTTGCATACCTTAATTAGGCAAATAACAAAAACAAGTAAAAGCCGTAATAAATGGTGACAATATACATTGAAAATTATTACTCACTTTATAATATACTTTGTAGGTAATTATAATAATAAAGGAATTCAATTAAAATATTAATTAATAATTAATAATGAAGAAATAAAAACAAAACTAAAAACAGCGACTTTTCTTTCTGATGTTGCAAATTAACTAATACACGTAGTATGACTGTGAAAAATGTCATGGCTTCTTTATCATTTCTTAATAATTAACGAAGACAAAATTACAAGCCAGTTAATTGAAAAAATCAGCTACACAATCACTTAGTATATACATGATTAATGTTTTGTTTTAGATATTATATATATATATATATAAAATACTAAAACCGAAAGCCAACAATATCATGTTACAAAAAACTGAAACTCGGCAAAACAGAAAGCAGAAGAAAAAATACACCAAATTAGAAAGGAGTGAAGGACATGATTTTCTTCAAAAATTACCGCGATTCCAGATTCAATGCTCCAACTATAGACGACGAGGAGATTGGTAACTACGGAGACGTACAGAGATTATTTCTCGTTCATCCGTATTATTATATCAACCAAGGAAAGGAAGGACTCTGCCGCAAAGACCTACATACAGTACACACAGTAGCTGGTACAACAAGCAAAGTAGATACACGCGTAAGTATAGTAGCGTACACACAATCTTCCTGCTGGGAACTGGAACTCTAGTTTTCACGAAAGAAAAGAGGAAGATGAAACAGGGCACTGGGCGTGTACGTACATAGTGTGTGCCGTAGGTACAGTATTACATATAATGTATCTACACTCGGTGGTATTCTTCAAATTCACGGCTGACTGCCGATTCAGTCGATTAAAATTCGATTGGATCGACTGGTTAGAAATAGGGTAGCACAGGAAATATACTTAGGTAACTGTCTCATAATGATTAGTTGAAAAAGCCCGGATAAAATTCTGGAAAGAAAGTTGGGAGAAGCATGAGAATTGTAGAAGTGCTTGTCTATCATAAAACGTTGTCTCTCGAAAATAGGGATGATTTGGCTCTCAAAATATATTCAAAGGCTTTTCAGTCGCTAACTTTATGAATAATACTTTAAAATGATATCTAGCACAAGTTATTTGACAAGAATATTTTATATGAATTTCGAATAATATTGACCTACAATGGCAGACAATATGACGTATAGCTAAACTTATTGTAGGTAGAATTGAGTAAACTGTTCTTGGATTTTAAGGATTTCCCCATAAAGAAAACGTTTCAGATATTACCTACCACAACTAAGAAAACCTAGGTTTTGAGAGCTGATTTAATTTAAAGTAGAATCAGTGCTGTGCATGAGTAAAAATGATTCCCAAAAGAACAAAGATGCAAAAACTCACCTTGTACTATGTATGAGGCAAGTAGGGCAGCTGTGTTTTCCGTGCAGACCAGATGGCCCCCGATCAGATCCCGTTTGATTTGAAGAGCAAAAAGATACCTGAAAGTAAAATATAAAATAAGAGTACAATTTAAAATTAACGGAGTATAGATGCCTACTCTTTAAATAGCTTTAAGAACATGTGATAACATTTTATTAAAAAAATATTATATTAATAATACTAATTGCCACTAACAACCTAGAAATGTCTAAGTTGTTATCAATAGACAACTTATGTGACTGTTAGAATTATTAATATTTGCTACTACTGCCATTTCTGTTAGTAATAAAATATAATTTAATTATTGCTCCTTTACCAAATTACGGTTATTGATTTCTAATATAACATTAAATATGTACTTCTAGATACTATTCATAAATAAATATATATATTAATTTGTATCTTTGATTACATACTAAAGTTAATAAAATGTTCAGTGATTTATTAAAATATATATTATTACATGTAGGGTTGATTGTTTTAATAACCTTCGTTATATGACTTCTTTTGCAATGCAACAATGTTAAAAAGGGTTTCAGTTTGCAAAAATCTAATAATGTAAAAACAGAATTAAAACCAGGAAATAAAAATATTTTTTATACGATTTTCCTATTTTATAACATACAGATCTTACTTCTTTTGGTCAATTCAATTCAAGAAAAGATATAACTATTACAAACCAATCATCATACTTATAATAATTCATAGTATAAATAGATTATGTCTTAACACGGATTTCTTATAGCCAATGCAGAATAAATATTATAATAAATAAAATGGACGATTTTTATCACGACAAACAAAGAAATAGTGGAAAATCAACTTGATTGAAGAAATAATTTTGCGAGTCTTGTACAAAGGAGTACAACTAATGAAATTAAATATTACATGTATATATATATATATATATATTAAAGCTTTATGTCATTCCAAACGGTGTGCACACATGGATATGCATACAATTAAACATATTCCCGGAGTGACCATAACACTTTAATCCACTGGAGATTGTTTCATTATCATATATTTCTGCATCAATATGACGATGGAATGATTATTACAAAATATGAAAGATATTTTTATTGCTCTTGGTTATATAATGAAATGATCTCCTGTGACAAATATAAATTTATACAACTTTTTTATTTAAAATAAATATAAAACACCTACTAATGCATTTCTCCAATACATAATTTCAAGTACCTAACAATAATAAAATATAGAAATGTTATTACAAAAGTTATTTTCTATCGCACAGTTATAACTAAGTATTGTTGTATAATTATGCGATACACAATAATTATTAAAAATACCATTAAAAAAATAAAAACGATAAAATATTTACAACTTATTTAAAGTGATTAAATGTTATAACAAACATTTTTATATGATGTATTTATTTTAAATGATTTTAAAATGAGATCTCTTATAATAATGTGTCATTTCTTATTTAATAACATCTAAATCAAATGCTAATATAGACATAAACAATAAATATTTCATGAAAAATTCGACTCCTAAATGTGACAACTATTTTTGATTCCGAATATTAAATACCTTGCTTTTTATTACTTTAATAAAACAATAAATTTAAGTATTTAGATCACTGGAATCACTAGTAAAAATCATTACGATATAACAAATGTATTATTAAATGTCACTAGTAGTTATAAAACTAAATATACATAATACAATATATTCAATATGTAAAAATGTATAAGAAAAAAACTGAGCAACAAATAATTAAATATCTTCATTCAAAAATAACAACTCGGAATTATATGAAATGGGTATGTCAGGCAACATTCTTTGCAAAAAGTTAATTTGTTTTATGGGGGCAAAAATACATAATATACATAGCACAATATATCAATTTAGACTCATATTAAGATTAATTCCTATTTTGAATTTCAACTGTTGTTTCTCAACATTTCCTTGAGTACAATAAGGCTACGCAGAAATATGCCATATGGAAATACGCTGGGAAAAGTAGGGGGAGGGGGCGAGAAAGGGAAGTCAAGATAGGATACTTAGACGAAAAAGACGAAAAACATGTCTGCCTTTTAAGAGCTGCGTCGTCTGATACTAGCTAAATAAATTCCAATTAAAATTAATTACTCCATCTGCTCTTTCTCGCAGAGCACACACTAGAGTGAAGTCATTTGCCTTGCTTTAAAAATCGTTATTTTTTGAAAAGTTGATTTTGTTTGCTGACATCATATTAATATAGTTAAACGTATAACCATGTCAAATACAACGATACTATAATACATCTCATCACTGAAACCAACAAAAAGGATTGAATTATAGTTAAAATGTCACTAATATACGATTAGAACGTATAATTTAAGCGAATAGACGCAATATTTCCTACTACGAACATTAAGATATATTTAAGAGCTTAGCTTAAATTTTTTAAATTAAATTATTAGAAAAATGTTAGTTAGTATAATAGTAAAAGAAGAAGAGCCAAACAGAAAAAAATGCTAACAGATTGTTAAGGCTAAAATGGTTATGGGTTAAATGAAAGTTGAAATTCTTTTTTTTGTCGATAAAAATGTGTGAAATAGTTTAAGCAAAGTAGTTGGTAACAAACACAAATATAATATACACTTTTGCAGAACAGTTTGAAATGATATACAAAAATCGCATACTTTTCGTTAACACGTCATCATACACCTACAATTATGTATTTAAATCACATTTTGGAGATGTCGTTTTTAGCTTACGTATTATTTATGAAATATAGAATAATACACAAACATGTATTTTCTACTAAGAGTAACATAGTTTCATGTTGTCTGTTATTATCAATTATAATTTAGTATTCCAATGTATTAGCCAACGCATCTACTATACGAAACCATTAAATTTGTATTTATATAACTGACAATAGGCCTCTTCATACTGAAGGCGTGCGGCACTGCGCGTAAAAATAGTTATTAATAGTATTAAACATTATGAAGCAATTTAAAAATATATATATCGGCGCAGCTTTAATACTATTTACAAGGTTGCCACCATCAAAAATAGAAATAACGGACAATCTCATAATACGCATATTATATGGCGAGG
>JAYRBW010072138.1:0-79291 GCA_036023295.1 Invenusta paracnida
TACTTAGAATTCCATAGATTATTCGATTATTAAGCACATATGTACCAGCTTAATACACCAATGTTAAGTTTATTTGTTTTTTTGGGACAATTCATCTCTCAGTACCAGTTCTCTTTGGGCCAGCAGAGAACACTTAATAACAAATGCAGTAATATTTAAATTAACATGTTGTGTAATGTACCACACTATTGTTATTACTGTTTATTTTAATTATATATTTCATTATATTAGGTATGCATGTATACCCAATCAATTAATTTTATATTATATACATATATACTATGCTCTATAAACACCTTTTTTCGATGGGTGACTAATAATTTGTGAGGTACTGCAGTGTGCATTCTGATTACAAAAACTTAAGAACAACGTTTATGTATTTTTAAATCCACAAAACTGGCCATACAAAAGTGAATAAAAAGTATTTTTTGCCCTTATAAGTATTATTTCTTTTTTTATATGTTACTCAAAATGTTTAGCTTTTGGTTGTTACCTACTATCTACTGATTAACACTGCCTTTCAATCTTAGTTAGGTTTTTAGATGAGTGTTTTAGATTTTAGAATGAATAAAATAGTGTGAGACATAAGACTGTACCTATATTTATTTATAAAAATAAAATATCATTCAAAATTGTGACAATTCTTTTTAGATATGGAGATAGGTCTTTTATTTTTGGATATATGACTTTTCATTGTGACAAATATCTTTAGGTATAGAGATTGATCTTTTCAATGTAAATATTAAACTACAAAAAAAGTAACTGAAAAGCATAGTTACTTGAAAATATTGGTAGACATGACATTGAATGGTATATTCGGTTGGATAATTACAAAAAGTGAAAAACTCAAAATTTGGAGACAAGTCCTTTCATTGCGAGACCATTGATATATTAAAATTATATTGACACCCTGGTATTATTGCATATTATTGAAAAATATATTGTTAATAATGACGTGCCTTTACTAAGTTTATTTATAGAAAGCATTTAAAACATATAAAAAAGATTTATGAATATATTCTATTAACATTTTGATTTTAATACATATTTAATATTTCATTTTATTGTACTACTTTTAATGTTAGAAAACTAAACGTAGTACATAACATGTTTTTATAGAACTATTTCATATCTCTTTAACAGTAATAAAAATGAATTCTACATATTAAATTAACTCTGAATAAAATTTTGTAAAATCATTCATATATAATATATACATGAGATATCTCGAAATCAACCCTCTGTTTATTATTTACCCTGTGCTAATAATAATATGCAATGTAAATAACAACACTTCAAGCAAATCTGTTTACTTGACTAAATAATATTTTTGTTTTTCTATTATACTTATGAGTACTATAACAATCTGTAATCAACTCATTATGACACATTTCTTGTAACATATTTATGTAATTATTATATTATTAAATATAGCAAATTTCTTGGCAATGTGTGTTATGTATCCTGCTGAATGTGCATTAATGCTACATTAAATTGAAAACAGTATTACTTTCTTTAAAACGATAATATTTTCACGTTTTTAAAGCAAGATAAACAGAAATATATTTGTTAATTTTTCCCACTTATGAAATATCACAATATATTGATATGAGCATTGCAAGATAATTATGATAAAGAAGTGGTCAAGCATATTGGCACCATGTGTAGGTTCATTGATTTTATTAACATTATTCAAATTGGTTAAAATGTTATTATAGTTATATTTATTTAGGTCACTACTAACTATATGATCATGTTAAAATCAGAATATTTTCCAGTAAAGAATTAAAGTTTGTCAAGATGTAGTCATCTTTTTTGTTGCTATTTGAAATGGCATTAGTTTGTGGGATATAGAGAGTGACAGCTAATAATTATTTATTATGATAGATTATGATTAGCTAATGATTATAGTCAGTTAGAATTATGCTAAAATTATCCAAATTCAACTGATGTAGTATAATTTTAAAAAGTAATATAATACCATTTCTATTTTTATATTATTGGATTGATGTAGTTTGAATGATTATAAGACAAAGCTTTCTAGATGAAACAATGAAAAAAGTTATACAAACTAACATGTTTTTTGCATTACAATGTTGAAATACTGTTGTGCATAATAATAAGTAATGACTGTTTGTGAATCTAGTTTATTTTACAAAAATAAATTTCTTAAAGGGAAACATTTTCCCTGAATTTTAATAGTCGTCAGTACCTATATTCGAAAATCTACTTTTAACTAAATGAGATGTTTAGTTTCAATTTGTCTCAATAGATAGATTTGTTAATATTTTACAGAATTTTTCTAATTTTAAAAATATCCAAATAATTGTATTTGTTCATTTATATTTATTGTGTATTATTTTTTATTAGGTAATTTTTACATAAAGAATAGAAACTTATTCAGCTTTGTTTGCATTTTAATATAAAATTATAAACTTTAATTGGATTTCATACTTTATAATACTACAGTTATTTTCCTTCTTTGCTTTTTATCTTATGCAATATTTTAGAAATACCAATTATGTTTTTCAAAGTGATTTTAGTGTGTGGCTGTAGTTGTAAAAATCAGGTATGGTTAGGTAGTCGAAAATGTTTAGATTTTTTTTCTAAACATGTAGAACTGAAGTCTTATATGACACGGTAGCAGTCTTTTATTTAGTGTGGTTATATACTCGTACACATGCATATATCTGCACATTCTCCAGTCTTTTCATTTTCTAAATTGTAGCAAAGCAGAAATGGTGGCCAAGTTGTCATGGGCAATTCTCTCACACGCGCTCATGTTTGCATACGTGCTGGGATTTCTGTTGCAGTTTATAATATTCTGTGGTGTAGACCTGAGAGTATCGCATTATGCATATAATTCACTGATTCTTGGAAGGACAGAGTGCTTGCTGCCTGATATTCTAGACATTCTACAAACTGGTTACCACACCACACCACGCACAGCATTTATATTTTATTGCGAGACAGGCTCTGACTAACTTTTTATTCTATGCGTTTCCAATGAACATCACTGCAATGCTGAACCCGATTCCTCTACTGTGCTACATGTGCGAATAAGTAGTGTAATATTTTATCGAGTGAAGAAATAGAGATTATACCCGATGTGCGAGATTTGATATATATATTGTATACATACATTTTGATATATATATCTTTCCTATAATTTTGGACATATGGGTACATCATGTGTAGTGTATGCACATGCCTATTAATAGTCTTCTACAATACACAGAATAAATACTTTTTTATCATGCCACACCGTGTTGGATTTATCGTTTTTGACATGTATTTATATCTCCTGCCGGGTGTCCAATAAATTCTTCAAACTGTCCAAACTGTTCTCCTTAGATCGTGTGGATACACAGTTTGTTTTTTCATAGTGTGACAGTATATTTTATTTGAGAGAAGCCAGGATCGGAGAGTAAACTTCCTAGTTTTGTCGCTTTAAATATCCTAATGTCACAGTCATTTTTTCCACGTTGATTTGATCAATCTGTTAATAACTATACTATAGACTGATTGAAACAGTTCTCAGTCTGTACTATTAGTCTAATAATTATAATGTATCATATAAATAGGCCTTATTAGTGTTAGACACCCTAGTCAAGCGTGAGAGAATCTCAATACTGCAGCTGCTGCACGTCCTCTGCGAAGTGATTGGTGATATGCGGTGCGTGTGAACACGTTGGTTTGCACACTAACCACTGGAATTTTGTGTTTTTTTAAAGAAAGTCATTCTACTGGCACTATAAATGCAGAACTTACCACAAGAATCTTATCTTATCATATTATTATTATTAGTTATTCAATGATATCTGATATTTTTTTATACAGTTTGCGAAATACTTATGTTTATGTATCCGTTTTTTCTTTTTGTAGTGTGCTCTTTAGAGTTCAGCCTCGTCTTAAGCGATTAAGACTAATCAATATGTGAATTCTTTAGTGTGAAATTACTGATAATTTTAAAATTACATTATTGTAATCAACTGCGAATACGATGGATCAGCGGCATCCGCACCACATGTCGCCTGCTGCGGGTCCCTATGATCCAGTCTACTTGAGCTCGACGTTCCATGCTCACAACAATTATCCTTTTCATCATCAAAAGCATAATCCCCAGTCCTCGTCTACAGCACAACTGCACCACTCCGCGACTACACCTCTCTATTCGGGTGGACACAAGCGCTCCTACCAACAGATGAGCAGTGGGGGTGTGGCGGGACTGCTGACTCCCCACGCGTCACCATCACTTACAACTGGAGTCTCATCCTCTTCCCTGTGGATGCCAGGCTCGGGGGGATTGATGATGCCCGATCTGCTCTTGGCAACGGCAGTAGCAAACTCCTCATTGATATCTGGTAGGGAAAATCCACTGGATCTGCGGAGTCTCAAAGAGGAGTATCGAGAAGAAGAGGAAGAGGAGGACAGTTGCACAACATTGTCGAGCTCAAGTCCCGGCAAGAATGACAACGATCGTTGTTCCAGTGGAGGTGAGTCTTCGAGTTTCATTGTTACACTTTTGTTTTTTCTACTTTATTTTAAGCTATATTACAGCGTGTTTCAAAAGTCTGGAAAAATTATTAGCATTTAGTGAGCATATAAAATTGTAGGCAATAATTGTTTTGATTGGCTGAGTAAAATTTATTTTGTAACACTAAGTGAATTTCCGGTGACGTACTAGCGTAGAAAATATAATTAAATTTTAAATATATATTTTTAAAGAAACTTTTATGGACTTGAAACACCCTATTATAGTTTTAAGCTAAACAAAATAATGTGTTACTCTTAAGAGTTTTTTTTATTATAAGAAGTTGTGTCAATGAAGTTTAATCTTATTTATACAATACAAATTAATTTGAATGCTTGAAGGATAGAAAATAAACAAGCTTTTTTTTAATTTGTTTCCTATTGTGAAGAATTGTGATTCGTTATTTTAAATTTACATGGTGAGGCATAAGTCTCCATAAAAAATGAAACAAACTCTCTAAATATACATGATATGTGATATATTTTTGGGTATCCTTTTACCGACCCAACTTGTATGTATGTATATTTAATAATGCGATATTAACTTCTTTTATATTCATTTAAACCATTTAATTATTTTTACAAATAAATTTATTGTTTTTGTGTAAAGATTTACGCCCTTTATTTACCAAGTGAAGAATTTAAATATGATTTTATCATTTAACGTGTGAAATAGTAAAAAAAGTATGTTGTTATTTTATAGTTATAAAATCATATTCTATTGTATATTATAATATATTTATCACAAGTGTTTTTAGAATACTCTCTTACTGTTTGTAATCATAACAGTTTAAAAGCTTAACATAGATAGAAACTATTATAATAACCTGGTTTGGTATTATATATCTGGTCTTTGTTACTAATAATTAATTGATATTTATGTATGTATAATAGGCTGAGGTTTATATATTAACTTGTATTTTTTGCATATTGGGTAGAACTTTATTATTAAATATTACTGATTTCTTCGTACTTATATATGGTTCATAAAGATACTAGTCTGCGATTTGTTATTTTATTTTTGTGAGTAAATAACAAATACTGATATTTATAACCTACAATATGAATTATTAGTTTGTATATTGAAACTTAAAAGTTAATTGATGTCTTATGATTTTATGCAGACGAATGGAATTTTAAATTGTAAGTTTCATATTGAAGTTACAAAGTTTTGTTTTTTATTACTATTATCACTTTTTATGTTCGTGTCACTTATAATACTATATATCAGTATTCTCTGTCATTTTTGTGGTATTTGTTTCTTTGATGGTTCACTTATTGAAATTAACGTACTATAGTTTCATTTTTTATTTACTCTATCTTTTTATATTGTACATTTTGTCTATTCTTCCACCAATACTATGTGTTCTTTGGATATTGTATTTGACATATTATGTTTTTTTTGTTTTTACTATATTTATCGCATTACGTGTGCCTGTATAAGTTTGTTATCTATTATTTATGATAATACTTACATTTCACAAAAAAAGTACCTAGAGTGATAATAGACTTGTAATTAATTGTGCTGTCTTTATTTATACATATTTTGCGAAGCACAAATTATATACTGTCTCCAGGTAGACATATAATTCAACCATTCATACCTATAGTTATAATGTGTTTAGTTACCTATAATGCAACATACATGCAGCGTGGGAATTTGTAGTTACGGCCGGGTCTTTTCTCATGATAAATGTGAAGCTGTATGTGCTATTCCTTTGAGTGTTGCCTCTAGTCTATATATGTATGTTGTTCTGTTATTCACTCTCTCTCTCTCTATATATATTAAAATTGTAAGAATATATAAGTATATATGTTATTATTCTTCTGTCACAGTCATATGTTATTGTTATTTCTTTATTTTTAGTGCTTAGATTATGTATATTTGCTACATCACTATGTTGTATGATATTTTATTAAATTATTGCGTGAGATTGTGTATTTATATTCTGTGTGGCATCGCAACATAAACTTATTATAGCATTGTATATAATATGACTTTGTTTTCATTAGTTATTATATGAATTTAATTATATGAATTATGAGATAAATTGGTGTACTTTTATAACTATTAAAATATGTAGTTAAATGTTTAATTCTATGAAAATTTTTCACTAAAATGTATGCTATATATTTTTAAATGTTAAAATTTAAACAGATTTTTTAATTTTATTTTAAAATGTTTCGAAAATGATAGATTGTTAGTTACTAGGATACATGTACTAGTTATATTCTACACTATGTCTTTATTAGTGTTTTAATTTTATGTGTATGATCAAATATTTTTGAGTGTAGTTTATTATTAAACGTATTTTTAAATGCTCTTACAAGATCACTACATTTCAATAAGTGACTACATCTACCAATAAAGTAAAAACCAGCACTTAGTTTTATTAAGTTACTTCCTGCTGTTTTAATAATGTGACAATCGAGACATTTTTTATCACATGTTTAATGTCTTAGCCTCTGAGATGAGTTCAGTATCATGAAACTGTATTTTGTGCAGAGACATAGTATGGAACATTATATTATAGACATATATAGTATACAGTGAGGCTCACAAATATTTTGTGTTTACAGAACAACCTGCTATACAGCCACCGTTGGTTAATTATTCATGGACTATCACCTCGCTTACTTTAGACCTCGTGAACAATGTCTATTTCAAGCCCCTCTCTGTGCCTCCTATGGAAGAATTATATTTTAAGTTAACTAGCTAAAATTTAGTTATACAACGCACACCTATACTCATGTTTGAATTGTTATTCTGCCTGCTGTGTTGGTTTTGTTTTCATCCGGATAATTAGAATTACACAGAGAGGCAACTAAAGTAAGGCAGTCTTTAGACATCTTACTTGTACTGTCTGGGTGGTAGAATTTCTTTGTTTTTATTCCTCTCCACCTCTTTCGAGACCCATCTATTCTAGTTCAGTCGTGCGCGCGTTTAAGGCGTGTTTGTAGTTTTGTAGAAGAAGGAGGAAGCCTACTGCAAAGTGGCTATGTCAGCCTAGATTATCAAAAGTCTCATGTCAGTGGGAATTTTTTCGGAAAGATACCCACGCATTCTGATTGGTTCGTTGGTTTGTGTAATTATAAACATCAAGTTCTTGCGCGTTTTGAGTTTATTCACGTCTTCATCGTGGACTCCCTTCTTTGCCTCATCATGGGAAACCAACAGCTGTTGCCATCATCCTTGGGATGTTTATTTGACAGAGACAGATAGATAGAGCGAAGAGAAGGGGAGACGGGGGGTCGAAGCGGAATTGAGCAGACTAGAAGAAAGAACCGTTAAGTAGATAGAGGGACCTATAATATCTTTTCTCCATCGAATAAAGAAGTTGGAAAAACACCGGGTGACGCCTTGTATCTTGCACGCGTGCTCTCCTCGTCTCACAGTGCTCTCTTTTTATCTCTGTATTACACCATAGTCTTGTTTGTGTGATTTGAAAGGGGGTCGCCATTGAGCATAATATATATATATATATAATATCGCCAGTCCACTAGAATCAATTATCCGATTATTTTATTTGCGTGTCGTGGCTTTCTTGTTGGGGCTCATAGCGCTTAAGCAAGATAACAACATTATTGGCCTATATGTGCACAAACTGTATTCTTCAATCGTGTACGTGTTGCCGATAATCTTGTTTCTCTTCGCTTCTTTTTCCTACTTTATCTTTTTCCTCCACTCGGTTGCGTGTACAAGCATTAAGATATTTTCTACATTATATTGGAATACATACATACCTATATGCATGTTCACAATATAGTTTTGTTTTCAAAACTTTATTTTTGACGAGCTACGGACTGCCGGGCTTCGTGGGAATTTGAGTCGACAAGGCCAGCTGACGGACTGATAATTGATATTGTCGAAGCAAGACAGGAGGGAGGCATACAGCGTAGGAGAGAAAGAGAGGAAGGAAGGCAGAAACTAAACTATAGTTACATATACGGCAGTATGGTTGTGTGTGTCTAATATTTGGCAACACTTGAATCTGCGATTTAAAACTAAATTGAAGCTGCACTTGGGAGTTCACTCACAAAACACTGAATCGAATTCGAAAACGGACGTATCTACAAAAGTGTGTTTTGAAAAGTTATACATAAACTGAATTATTTCGTTTTGGAGCGCAAACTAAATTTTTTGAACCATATATCGAAATTCTTGTGTTGCTTTTAGTTAAGAAATAGTTGCAAGTTTTGTGTATTGAACTGTTTATTGCGGACCTAATGAATACTCCATGTCAACCAGGTTATTATCCAGCCCTTCATCCACCTGTTATTCATTCAGACTTGTTCTATGAAGATCTTGCATTCCCATTTTACTTGGGTAAGTACCGGTTGATTCGAATTATAGGATTATACCTGGCTTTTATTTTTCACGTTAAAATGTATTTTTCTTAAAAATCGAATTTTTATGTAATTCATATTTCATTTTTGATTCATGTTATGATATATGTTTTTTATTAAAGTTACTATTTTTTGTTTTAAAATAAAATTTCAATACTTGTCTTAAAATATAATTCCTTTAAACATTTCGGTTACATTATAAGCATAAAATGCCATATTTTTAATGACTTATAAATACATTTTATTGATTTACTTTTTTTCTGCCATTTTTATGTTAATTTATTAATCATAAAAGGTTTTTCTGTAATTATAAATATATTTCTCTGAAATATTTGAAATATATTAAAATTTAAAAGCGGAAACTATAATAACGGATTTATATTTTTTTCCTAACCCGCTTTTGTGTGTGTTGTTTTGTTCTATAGAAGTAATTTAATAAAATATGAAATGGACATTAATGTCAGAGTTAAATAATTCATTTGTTACAATTTATGTATTTTGTTTCGTTAAAATACTTTTTGCAATTTTTTATTATTACTTTCTCTATTATTTGTGTACATTTTTTATATATATTTATTTTCGATTCATTTTTTACTCATTTATTCGGGCAATTGAGAGATTATATTTGAAATCTATAATTAAAGTTTATTTAGTTTTATATAGAACATGGATATAATTGATTACAATCTGTTCGCTTTTTGCATAAAATAATGATTTATTTAAATATCATATTTGGAATTATTACGTTGCAATACGTTACAATAGTATACTATAAAATGTCTTTTTTTGTGGACTTGTTTATCATTTAAAGAATCCACTCAATACTTATTAAAACTTTGATCTATTTTCAATTTGCCTTTATCATTACGACAATTCATATTATTGTTGATTAACTTTTATATGTCAATTTAGCTAAATATATATATATATTCTTTCCATTTATAAGTATATATGTCTTATAATATAGTTGTAAACTTTTATGAGTATGCATTTAATAGTATATATATATATTTTGCTTTCTTTGTTGTAAAAATATACGATAAATATAATGTGTATATAGCGCCTGTTTGTAAAGTATATTTTTTATAAAAAATGTATCCTATACTATTCTAAAAAATTGATTCGTTACATTGACATTGTAGAATATATATGGTTTTAATTTGCACTAAAAATATACTTTATTATAATTATTTTAATTATAATTTTCTATAGTTTCATTTTACATTTTACTGTTTTTACCCTCTCTCTACTCTATAAAATAACAATGAAATAAATTAAAAAAATTTGTATAAATTAAAAAAGTGTAATAAATTATTACACTTTAAAATTATTACAATTATTGTTATTTATAAACAATAAATCCTATATTTTCCTTTTTTTGTTTATGTTGAATTTTATCTAAAAAAATAATGAAAGAAACATATGGGGGATCAGAAATAGTTCCTAAAATATTATAACCAATTCAACGCTATTAATTGGGGATCTTTACATTTTTTTTTCATAAGTTGAAAAGTTTTACAAATTATATTTTCCTTGAACATCTTTTAGACTTTTAGAAGTCGATTGAAAAATTTGCTTATTTATTAAAATATATTATTTAAGTCGTAAGGTTGCCTGTCCATTGAACACGCCTTATTCTTGTACAGATTCTGTGAGCGCAATGGGACGTGGCAATTCTTCTATTTTGGTACCATCCGCCAACTCTTCCATCGCTTCTTCGGCAGCAAATGGCCAGCAGCAGCAGCAGCAGCAACAACAATCGCAACAGCAGCACAATCAGACTCAACATCAGCACAGTCAGGCTGGTGGCACAGAAGATCGTTCAGGTCTGACAGAGACGGCGCAACATTTGCCCGGTGTTGGCAGAGGAAGCAATGGAGGTTCTCAACAGCAGACACATTCGGAATACAGTCAGTCGCCACTGGTGCTCCATTCAACTCCAACTAGAGGCAGGTACGTACGACTCATCGTGTGTGTTAATTTTATAGGCTATCTTGTCCTCTGCTTCATTTTCACCCCCTAAAGTAGATCGGAGTTTCTTATTGATCTATAACCTATGATCTTTAACCTTTGAAATTATGCATACTCGAATTTTATCGTTTGTTGAAGAGTTTGTGTTTGTTGATTACATTCAATCCTGGATTGTGTATTACAAATTTGTTATCTCTATTTTGAATAATTATAAACAGAACACAAATAAAAACAGTATACTGAATATATACATTTTGAGTGCTATACATAGTTTCTACACAGCTATCCACTTTCTACTATTATTTTGTAATATGGTATCAGATATCTTGGACTCCTATGCATCTGTCCGAACCAACAACTAGAACTGATCACGTGTTGCTACATATTATATTGTTTTATCTCTCTTCCTTCTTCCCTTCATTGCCACCGCTTTTTCTATATCAAATCTCATCTTTGGATTGATAGGTTTAGTAGATACCCGTATCATCTGTTATAGTCTCTGCCATATACTACTATATAGAGTAGGCTGTCAAATGCTTTGCTCTTGTGTTGTATGACACAGTATAAATTTGTCTTAGTACTGCTAGAACGGTTTTTTATTGCCGACAATTGGATTTATGTATCACTTTCATTCTCTGTCTTGGGTTATAGTTAATACTTCCGTAATGCCATTATAATAAATGTTATGATGTACATTTTTATGTGTTTCTTACTATTTTAACTGCAGTAACAATATGACATTAGCAATTACATTATATTGTATGCAATATAAGAAGGGCGGGAATTCGTTCACTTTTTTTAAACTGAATTATCAACTGTGAAATCTACGAAAATGCAGTCATCTACACTAGTTGACAGTTCTGTTTTTTCCAACGATAGTGGTCCCAGCATTGCCTATTCGAGTGAACAGGACTGGATTATTGAGAGTGACGAGACCCAGGTGAAATCCGTAGAGGATTTACTTGAGGAATTCAATGGTGAACCTCTTGTCAAACGAGAGTTGTTGTCGTCGGCTTCCGATGAAATGTGCTCAACTAACACTTCATTTTCACAATCTTCTTGGTCAAAAACTAGCCCACTTTCTTCATCGTGCAACTTTCAACCTGACACCCCTTCAGATCCTGCTATATCAACTTCCGGGAGTGGTGGTATTGTGCAGAGTATAAATGGTGCTCAAATGTGCTGTCATCAGCAGAAAATCATCGCTGATGGTGTTCTCTGCAACAACAAAACTTGTAACTGTTGTTCACCGGTGGCTCATACTCGTAATAATGATGTTTATCCACAATTCTACTCTGCAATGTATGGAACCCCTGGCTATGTCACTGCAGGTTCTTTTACAGCGTATGGTAGTAACAGTTTAACTTACAGTGAAGACGGAAACTGTGAGATCATTGCCAGAGACTGCAGTTGGCCCTATCATGCTTATTACTTCACTCAAAGTAATATTAACAGTACCTACTGCAATAGTTTTAATCCATACAGTTTAAAGTAAGTTGAAATTAGCAAACTTAACGTTTTTGTTTTGTAGTCCCTGTTTCACGTGAATCCTATGTTTTGTTTATCATACTCAGGAACTCATACTACTACGCGCGAAATTTGAAATAAAAGAATGATTATTGTTATTCTCTATAGACATTTTAAATAAAATCTTTAAACAGTTTAAGCTATTAAAGATTAAACTAATTACACAACTAAATAATAGTTATAAATGGTTATGCACATATTTAATAGAATAATTGTCTATAGTGCTATAAATAACAAAATTTTCTTCACTGAGTCAGAGTTTTTAAATGATTATATTAAGATTACCAATGTATATTTCTGTATACAATATTTATATCTAGGCATTTTTCTAAAAAGGACTTCTATTGTGTCACAAAGGTATAACTTCAAAAACAAATATTAACTATACTTGTCAACTTTTCCATTGAATTATACTTAGCTATATTCAAAAATGGTATGATTGGAGTATAATATTATATGTTAGTAATAAAAATATTACAGTATGAAATAAGTGTGTTTGTCACTTGATTTTTTGTAATATTGCCATTAAAATAATGCATATAATTTATTTGAGATAATATTTCAGATTGTTGAAATTATTTATGAAATGAAAAATATTTAAGTTGTTTATACTTAATCTATATGGAAGCCGAAAGGGTCCAAAACGAAATTCACTCTAATAGCTATGAAATTCATCCATTTTACACATATAAGTGACATTATGTATACATTATGTGACATTATATGCTCATTATGTGATAATATCTGACGTTGTGTCATTATGGGCACATATTATGTAACATTATGTAAAATGCCTGAATTTCAAAACTATTAGAGTGAATTTCGTTTTGGACCCTTTCGGCTGCCATAAATCTCAATGGCCGGCCATTTTGTATTGATCCAAACATCAGACTTTTTGGATCATAAGATTTTATTAATCTTCATACCCAAAAGTACCTCTGAGAAAAATGGTGCCATTTTTTAACCTGTCTTCATTTCCCCCCCGAAGCGATCTTACTATGCCCTGAATGTTCAACATTCAGCGTTATTCAGTTCATTATGAATAATTTTTTTAAACATTAATTATGTATAAATTCTAAATGACATGTTTGATAAAAATTTGTTGAATATAAACCCAAAACGAAATTTTGGTTTCAAAATATTCTTAATTTCTTTTTCAAACCACAAATAAATAAAATATTTTTATCTCAAAATGGCAAAAAGCTGGCTATCTAATCAAAAATAAATAAATTCACAACATGTACATAACACAATATAATAGATTCGTTCAAACCTTAAAATAAATAAAATAAAAAGGTTGGCTTTGATTTTCAAAATGTTTATTGCTCTTGTTTGTTTGATTGAAAAATTGAATATAAAAGATATTTTTATTATAAGAAATTTGCTAACCAAAGTAAAATTAAGCTTAAAAAGGAAAAATATTTGGTTATCAAATATAAATGTTTGCGAAAATCATGGAAATGTCATCTATTCTTTAATATGTAAAATTGTAAAAATGGCCCATAATTCGAATACAAAGTAATGTATGACTTGTGACTTTAGATAATCGTTTTCTATAATCCTAAGGTACTTCTATACCCATGGAGACCTTTGTGTTGCCAGTCTCAGACGTTGCCACAGTCAAAGTCACGTGAGGAACTGAATGCTTAAATATTACGCATTAGAATATGTTTTATAAATTAATGTAAAAATTATAATAATATAACATTTCGGACGAAAAATCCCAATAAAATATAACGTTTCTCACGTGCCGTTTTTGTGTTATTCAACATTTTACTTTTCCAACCCGTACAGTGTTGTTATGTATGTATATTAGTTGAAATGCATTTTTAATACAATGTAAAGTTTATTAAAAAATATATCGAATGTAACAGTTTTATTGTTATAGCGTATTTCATATAAATAGTAATTCCATTGTTTTTCACATGACATTTGTGACAAAAAGTTCACAGTACGATATGTCATGTGTTTTAAAATTATAATATAGTTAAATAATATCATTAACACAAAAAACTAACTCAACATTTTGAGATATCAAACTAAATATTGAAATGCAGATTCTGTCTCAAACAAGGAACCTTTAAATGTAGCTGCAATTTCATTGGAGAATAAATTTACTGTAACGGTATTATGATAATGAATATATTATTATATGGTCTGTCTTAATACATGCAAAATTCTTTATGTTGCATACTCGTTTTAGTCCTATTATATGGATAATCTATAGAAATATACATTTCCTGATTAACAGCCTAATTTTTATCCAGAAAAAGCATAAATCTACACTATAGTGTTTCTCACGTTGACTTTGTGACAATTTCCCTTTTTAGAAAAATGCCATGTTGATTTGAAAAATTATACATATATATGAAAGTATTTTTTTGGGAAGCGTTTAATTAAAAAGTTCCATTTACAGTTTTATGTTCTAAGTATTTTTCGTATAAATGATTACGCTCTATATTATTTAGAAATTAGTTATCAGTTGCAGAGCCAATCATTTTCTAGTCAATGAATTAATTAATTTTTGTAATGTCAATGGCAATGAATGTTGTCTGACAGTTTTTGTTTTTAAATTAATGTAATTATCGATCTCTCTTTTCCTACCCCAACCCGCCCCTTATCTGCGCATGCTACAGTCAATACCATAATCAGAACCTGAAGGAAGCGGTGCAGCACTATCTCATGGACAGGAAGGAGCAGACTATTATCATCTTGCATGCGAAGGTCGCTCAAAAGTCTTATGGAAACGAGAAGAGGTAGGTCGGACCACTTGCTTGTAAAGAAATTTTAGTGCATTTTATATTATCTCTCAATGAATAAACGAAACATGAAAAGTTATCAACATGGTAAAAATGCTCATATTTACTTCATTACTAAAGCCTCCCAGTGTAATCCAATACTGAACGCTAGTTTAGTGAAATATTTCAAACATGTAATTAGTTTTTATGTACTACAGTATGGCAATAACTGTAAATCTTTAAAGTATGTATGGTATTCTGTTGTAATTAGATACTATCACAGTTTTACACATGAATTTAGACTGAAACTTGAGTTGGAATTTCGAACTCTTCCACAATATTCTACACGTGGCACACGCAAGTTTGTCTATCAAAACGGGAGGTGGTCACTATACATGAACTTTATCTAATATAGGAGTTTCTCCATCAAAAATATAATAAATAATATAAGTATAAAGCTTGTATACAGAGATTGTGTGGGAAATTTTTACTTTTATCACCTATAAACTAGACTGATCTGCATGTCATGGATACAGTATCTTAAATTTGTTTGCTTTTTCGACTATCAAATGGTTGGTTATAATTTCCATTAATTTTTAGCTTGAGCTCAAATTTACGACATGAAATAACTTACTGTAGTTTTTTTACCACTCATCTATTATATACATATATTTTGTATAATATTTGCTACACAATGTCTAACACAACAATTTGTTTTATGTTGTACAGCTTATTTTGTAGGTCTTTTGGTTGTTTAGTGTTAGTTTGTTAGTTGTAGTGTACTTACCTGGCTTCCCTAAAATAGTTTTCTCTATCATGAGAGATGTACAGCGTGAGGGTGGAGGGTACCAATGATAGGTTAGATGTATTCTGTTTGCTGCGTGTGAACCAAATCTTCGACGGCCTTTATGTGTTATTCTCTAACTCTCTCTACCAACACTCATTCTAGTTGCTGGATATAGGCCGTCGAAATCGCTGTTAAGAATTGTACCTAGCAGTGTATGTGTAATATAAAATTTGTGTTCAGTGTAATGCAAGTGTAGCAAGCAGTCATCCAGTTAGTTAACTAACGTTACCTGTATTTTGTTGGTTGGTCAACGCCGTGGGAACATATTTGCAAACTTTCTTTATGCTCTCTCGCTCTCTCTGTTTTACTGATCTAGCTGACTCTAAATATTATACCTTCAACTTTATACACAAATTTGGCGCTTTTATTTTCATATATAGCAACTTCACCCTTCTTCTTAGCTGTTAACTACGTAATATGCATATATAATTCCTCCGTTGCAGTGTAGGTACCGCGTATAGGTATTTTTTATGCCTCGGATTTTTCATTTTGTATTTTTCATGACGGCAATCAATTTGTCATTAAATACATGATCGAATGTTACATAGCAAAGCCACCTCTCGACCTCCCATCATATTCTCATGCATGAGAATGTTCAGATTACATTTCTTTTGGTCAGAATACATTTCTTTTTTAATGAAAAAATAAAAATATTACGTGTGATGCTTTCTAGTTTTTTTATTTTGATTAAATAATGCGGCTAGTAATAATTTCTTTTTAAAGTCTACATAATGAGAATTTGAACAATTGTTTATATGTACATGTTTTAATTAATATAAGAGTAATAAATTTCTATACGAATGTTTATAATCTGTGTTAATTTTTGAGAAAATGTTTCTGACTATTCTAAGGATGTTTTTTGTAGAATCATTTATCAAATGTCATACTGACCACTTTTATGTTTTAGCTGTCATTAGGTACTAATCATATCTATATTCATTTAGTAACTTTATAAATTTGCAATCAGATAAATTTAATTAATACATGAAATCCATGAAATCCAAATATTGACACGTTTTTATCATTTTATTTTCACAATATATTTCAAAAATATTTTGCTATTTCTAAAGCAATTTGTAGTTTGTAGTCTATATTAAAATATTTTGTTTTTATTTTGTCATTAATTTACAAGGTTAAGGTTAATTTAATAATGTTTATTACTCAATATTGTGATAGAGAGTTTAAAAATAATAATATTCCTACAATTCAGTGTAATGAATTTTGACTCCATTTTATTAATTGTTCTTTTCTTTATTGAACCATGTCAAAAATGACTGGTCGTAATTACTTTTTTATAAACTATTTTTGCAGCAAGCGATATAAACTAAATAAATTTTTTGAAAACAATTTGATTGCAGTTCTTTCTCTCTTTCCTCAGGTTCTTCTGCCCCCCGCCTTGCGTGTACCTTTTGGGTCCCGGATGGGATGTAAAACGGGACACAGGTGGAGGCCGGGGCTCCCTTTCAAGCCCGCGGTGCTCTTCTGTGGGGGAGGGGGGCAATACCGGCTCAAACACGGCGGACACAGGTCTCTCTGGAGGGGGGGGAGGGGATAAACTCGAGGTAAGCTGGTAGAAGGGATCATTAATTATTATTGTTGCACACATTTTCAGTCACGCATTCTCCACAAGCTCTGTTGTACAGAAGTGTTCGGTTGATATACATGTGGTGCATAGTATTTGCATTTTTACTTTCTTATGGCATAACCATAATAATATTAAAAGTAATGATTTAGAAGAGATGTCACTGGGTAAATATCTAAAAGTAAAATGCCATTGGCTTCTTCCTCCTCTTATTTATCCCTGTCTGCACCCCGATCTCCCTGAAGAAAGAAAGGGCCTGATAGAGTCCTGATGCTATTTGCTTGCAGATTAAATCTCATATCGGTTTTAGATTTGTTTTGTAAATAATCATAATATTAAGATACAGCTTAATTATTTTTAGGCCACCCTTTTAGTCCTTAAATTTCTGATTAGGCTGTCTTATCATTATTTAAATTTATTATGATATAAAACAAACAAAATGAACCAGAAACTATTTTTAAATTTATGCATATTATATTTTTCAATACATAATATTATGTAAGTAATGCTTTTTCATGCTAATTAGACGAGTTTTGACTAGAATACGCTTTAGCTTAATTTGAACTTACTATTCAGCTTTGTAAATGATAACTATTTTGACCCTTTTAACCAAAACTCATGACCAGCTAAATTTCAGAATTCTAATCAAGATAAACTTATTTATATGCCATATCTAAGGTTATAGTCATATTGTATTCATGGTTACCAAGTGACTCATATTCTGATAGAATTGTCCTTCATTTTTGACTTCACTCTCGTTGTCATTGCTAATTTTTTCATCAGTGTCGATTCCCTTTCCCCTGTAGGTGATGGCATTTATGGGAATCGGTGGAACCGGGGACCAGGAGATGGTTCAATTAAATCTGGATGGATCCAAGGATTACTCTGCCGCCAAGACACTTTACATCTCGGACTCTGACAAGCGGAAACACTTCATGCTCAATGTGAAGATGTTCTACTCCAATGGACAGGACGTGGGTCAGTTCCTTAGTCGCAGGATCAAGGTCATCTCCAAACCCTCTAAGAAGAAACAGTCGCTCAAGAACACCGATTGTAAGTTGTCGTGAAGAAGTTCTTTACAACATTTTCATTAGCTGTTTCCACAATACGCTATTGTAATATTCCATGGATTACGTTTTGCTCTTCACTGTAGAATTATACAGTTTCTTGTTTCATTTCATATAAAAAATTAGAAATCATAAGTTCCTCCTTGCCATCATTCTCAATTCGCGCGATATGCAGAGTTCATACGGATCCTTAAAAGTCTTTAGATTTTAGGCCTATCCTTAAAAAGTATCCTTTAATGTATCCACTGTCGTGTGTATTTAACAGTTTATTGTTACCTATCGTTACAATTAGTATTATGCCCAGTTAAAGAGGAAAATGTCCTTACTATAATATATTAACTGTCGTGTGTATTTAACATTTAAAAGTAAAAAAAAATATTTTTACAGTTTGGATTTTTAAAGGTCCTTATATTTTTACAGTTTATATTTTTAATGGTCTTTATATTTTTACAGTTTGGATTTTTAAAAGTCTTTATATTTTTACAGTTTAGGGTCTTTAAAAGTCCTTGTATTTTGACATAGTGACTCTGTACGAACCCTGGATATAGCAAACATGTTTAAATTTTACTCAAATATTGCAATTTATAATAATTTGATCTTTTGAATATTTTATTTTTTGAATGAAACTTAAAAGTAATTTTATTTTTGTGTGTCAATTTTACTATTTTTAGTAATTATTTTTGCATATTTCGTCTATAATCGTTATAAAACTGTCATTGTATTTAAATATATGAAACAGTTTTTTGTCTATATTGTCTAATATTGTCCAAACATTGTCTATCTTCTATGCAGACTATTGATTTATTACCTATTAAACATGATATGTCAAGCCTAAATAACAGAAAATTGGACAAGAGGCCATTGGATATTTAAAATTCATTTTAGATATTAATCTGCGAAGGCATTGAGAATTTTAGATATCATTTTGGTTTGATTAATTCTTTAGAATTTGAATTATTTGTAAATTTGTTACTAAAAATTTGTTCGTTTAATTTCGTTGTATGTAAAAAAGGATTTTTATAAAATATACTAGCGGTTGATAATTAGTTTCATAATTTTATCTAATTGCTTATTTTAATTATAGTATTTGTGTAAAACATTTATTTCATAACAGTCCATTTGTTCTTATATTAAAAAAAATATTAATATTAATTGTTTTATATATTATTTATATATTATAAGGAAAAATTGGAAGTAATTGAATTTAGCACAGTAGTTATTCAATTATTTTTATCTCAACAAACAACAACATTTATTACATTTATGTTCCAGAGTTTAATTTGCGTTTACAAAGTATGCTAAGAATTAAAATACATTGTTCTTGTTTTCAATAAATAAATGATATATTTTAATTTTGTTATTTATACAATTAAACATAATATGTAAGTAAATAGTTTTTATCAGTTTTATAATTAAAATATATTACATATTTCTAACAGTATGCATCGCATCAGGGACGAAAGTAGCCCTCTTCAATCGTCTCCGCTCCCAAACTGTAAGTACGCGCTATTTGCACGTGGAGGATGGCAACTTTCACGCCAGCTCCACAAAGTGGGGTGCTTTCACGATTCATTTGTTGGCGGATGACGAATCTGAATCAGAAGAGTTTACTGTTCAAGACGGCTATATACACTATGGACAGACAGTCAAGTTGGTCTGTTCTGTCACTGGAATGGCTCTTCCACGTCTGGTAGGTTTTATTTATCACATTATATTTGCATTGTATAATTTACTACTAATCAGTAATATACTTAATAATACGCGTATTTTAAATATTTAAATATTTATTTAGTGATTTAATACATAATATTATGTAATTATACTACTATTAATTAATAGTTTTTTGTTTACTTTTTATATTAAAAACACAACTATATGATTTTAGAAATAAAATTAGTCACGTGCACAACTGAATAATTTAACACAGCTGAGAACAACTGTATTAGTTTAGTAATTGCTTTGTTCTATATTATTATATTTAAATTAAATGCATATGTTCAGGGTTCATATAGTTTTTTATAAACTAATCATGTTTCTGTAAACCTTTATGATAATTATTTTTTTCATTTTTTAAAACGTATTGCTAACTTGAGATACTTTTAAATATTTGTTCTTTTAAAAATATTGTTCTTACATATTATTAATTATAAGTATATTTCGTATATCGCCTATCTATATGTAAAAAATAAAGAGATGGAATTATTACACGTTAAGTATAATCTTCCTCTGGTAATGAAACTGCAAAATATGAAAAACATTATTTATTTGCAGAAAAAATTCACATTATGGAATCTTTCCTTCCAGAAATTAAGGGTAATATATTGGAGTAAATATGTAATATGTAATATTTAATTATAATATAAATTTGTATCCTTTTGTAAATATTCGGGAAACTTAATTAGTTTCTTTTACCGTCTATAGTTTTATTACTGGCGAAGATTATTCAAAGTACAATAAATAAACAATAGATAAACAATTACAACACATTATTTTTGTTTACCTAGAGAGGCTATATTATATGCGCAATATATTTATAATGATTAATTACTAGGTATTACTGAATTTAAATTTATGCTTACATATTTTGTAGTTTTTATTTATTACTGCCAATTCTGTTTACATATTTTCATTATTGTTTCTCTTATTTCCTACTGCTATTTCTAGTAATTATTTTCATTGATTTTTACACAGGTCCTCCGTAAAGTGGATAAGACGATGGTGCTTCTTGATGCCGATGATCCAATCAGTCAACTTCACAAGTGCGCGTTTTATCTCAAGGATACCGATCGCATGTACCTCTGCCTTTCTCAAGACAAAATTATACAGTTTCAAGTGAGTTTAAATAAAGTTTGAAGATTATTAAAATTTTGATGACGTAGTTTTTCAAAAAGAATTCCTTTACTTAGTAAATAGATATTCTAAAAATATATACATCTTTTGTGCACGTTTATACATTTTAAGGTCTTATTTATATTATAGTATGCTTATTTTTTTCATAAGCATAAGTGATATAAAAATGTAATGTAAAGCTTAATTCAAATATCTACTATTAAAAACATAATTCTACAACTTATTTGTAATGGTTTATTTTAATTTTAATAGAATTAGTAAGAAATATATGCAATATATTGCATTAATTTAACATATTTTATAGTAATTGTGTAGTGCCTTTTTGGATTTTTTTCAATTTGGTGTATTTTTAATTAATTTACACTTCTCATAATTTAACTTTAGTAACATTGTCATTATCAAGAAAGTTATTGGTACATTAATATAATGATTAAAAAACAATAGCTTAGTTAAGACTTTTAAATTAAAAAGCAGAAACACAATCTTTTTAGCATTTATTGTCAAAGTTTAAAAGAATTTCTATATAGTTTTTGTGATTATTCGCACAGCCATTATATATTAGTGATATAATCGTGGCAGAATCATCTGTCCGTTAAAGTGTTTAATGTGCTAGGGAAAACTATCCATTTTGTTTAATAGCATAGCAGAAATTCATTTTTTTGGATTTACCTTTTTTCAGTTGTTAGCGATTATTTTATTATAATATTTATAATAAGTCGTTGATAACTCTTATAACCCATACAAAAAGGCGGTGGTATGTCCCCACGACCCCAAGAAGGAGACGATCAACGACAGCGCGTCTTGGACTATTATTAGCACTGACAAGGCTGAGTACACCTGGTATGAGCGGCACGATGGCGGTCCAGCTACCGGCCTCAGCGGTACAGGCCCCGGCCCCATTTCTCCTGTCCCGGTCGTCTTCGATTTAAAGTTAAACGGAGGTGGGGACGTCGCCATGGTCGAGTTGACTGGGGAGAACTTGTCGGCGGGCCACCAGGTCTGGTTCCGGGATGTACCAGCGCAGACACATTATCGGTGTGCGGAGCTACTGCTCTGTGTTGTACCGGATATTAGCGAGTTCAGGCGTGATTGGGACTACATCCGGGAGTCATTAGAGGTACGAAGAAATATTGCTATTTTATTTAAAAGTTAATTTGTTATGATTATATACATAAAAATGCACTTCTTATGAATGTTGTATAATATTATACAGATATAAGATAATTGTAAAAGGTTGTGTTCGTTTAGTTTAGTAGAAATTAGTCGTATTTCCTCCAAAATTAAACAATATACATCTTTAAATTTTTATTTCTCATAAAAATAATTAGTGTAATACTACTTGAAACTACGTATTGACATAAAAGTATTACGATTACAATTATGAAATTATTATACCGTTTTTATGATGCGTGTTTCATCATCAAAAATAAAATTCGTTAAATTATTAATAGTTAGGTATCTTCAATTAAATGAAATGTTTTTATTAATATTTTTATTTGACATTTTCTATAACCGATTTTTCATTTGTAATATTTATAAATCTGCATTTTCCTTATTAATAAACGCACACATTTTTATAAATTCAACTGGAATTTTAGTTACTCTTTTAATCACTAATTAAACAAAGTTTTGTTTGAAAAATATAATTTGTTTGGTTTATCTGAAACGGCGTTTCTTAATTTTTTAACCTCTACTTGAAAACATGTTTATGACACAATTTTAAAATGCCTTGAAAAGGCTTTGAATTTATTTGTATTATTAAAAATGTTGCATAACAGAACTGAAGAATTTATTGATAAATTTTGCTCATTCTGTTCACAATATAAAAAAACTTCACTGCAAAATTGATATTTTTTTTATACCTAGTTCAGACATTTTAAATATTAAATTCTGTTGAATATTCCATGTTATATCAGTATATTAAATAAACATTTATTAAATGCATGATATACAAAATATACATATTCATTTTATTAAGGTTATTGGTACTTTTTTATGTAAAATTCATGTTTTCAAATTATAAGTTTTTCTATACATATTTGGCAGTATTAAAAATTGTCTTTGCCTTAAAAAACCTGGCTTTAACATATTATAAAACAAAATTCAGTTAACTTATTCATTGTCTATTGAAATATTTACTCCTTAAAACCATTGATATTAAATAAATATCAACAGATATAAAAACCTTCGTCGATTCATCGAATTCTCTTGTTTCTTTATTATTTTTAAAGACATATAATTATGATATCGATTTTTATTGCCTAGCATGTTTAGGCTTTCTACTTTTCTAATAAATTTTCTCAGATTTAGTTGAGTATGCATGTTATACCATTCATAATGCTCAAAATCTCAGATAAGTTTGGCTTAAATTGTAAACAAGTATCACTCATTTTTCAGATTTAGCATCAGTCCATCAAACAGATTTGATAATGTGTTACAATAATTGCAGTGATGTATTTTAGTAATGAATCTTATCCGTTTTGACTGATAGTTTCTAGTAACTATTATTTCTATAATATCCCTCTCCGATCCCATCTCAATCTTAAATCGCCTAATCCTACTCAAGCTCCCATTATTCCTCTATTCACCTTTTTCATAATCTCCAACCCAATCCAGGTACCGGTGACCCTTGTCCGCCACGACGGTCTCATTTATCCTACTGGTTTGACTTTCACCTATCGACCAGAGCCAGGACCCAGACACCACTGTGAAGCCGCGCTGGACATCATGCGAGGCAGTGGAGGCCATTCCAACACTGCCATTTACCATCCACCATCCATTGGACAGCAGAGAACCAATGGAAATGCTCCCTCCATGGACCAATCAACGTGATCTCTCCTCTCTCTCTCTCGCTTTTTGTTTTCTGTCCTACTTTCTTATTGATTATTTTATTTCCACGCCTCTGAATAAATATGTATAAAAGACTGTCTAACCAAGTGATATCAACCAGTCTTAAGAGGGATGAGTCATTGATTGTATCTGCTTACTTCATTCCTCCTGTCCTTATAATCTATAGTTCAATTTCTTGAGTTAGAAGATGACTTGAGGGATATAATAATATGAAATCATCAGGTAAATATTCCTGACAAAATTGTAAGTACTTTAGAAATAGAATGCCATCAATGTGCCTTTTTATTTCATCAGCGAAGTTTTATGCATTTCTATTATGCTTCATCGTCTCTGTGTTTACTTATGGCTCTTTTATGTCTATCAGTGGACTGTTTAAACTGTGAATTTTATTCGTTACCTGTTTTATAAGACAAATCAAATTAAATTTTTACCGCTATTGTTCCTATAATTGACAGTTCAACTAAGTTTCGACAATAATACCGAAAAATAACTTAACTTTCGCAAAACTTTACAAAATCTGGGCAGAAGTAATTTTGTTAATTAATAAGTTTTGTGAAATTTTATTATTTTTCTTGTGTTAACTTATGTTATATTTTTAACAAGTGACTGTTGGAATTTGGATGAACTTGTTATATATTGTTGATTAGCATTCGTTCTTTTCTTTTTCTTTTTCATCTTTATCCTACCTCTATTCACTACATTCAGTGTCATACATACATACCGCTGGCCTTTCCTGACTCATTCATGCACTGACATATACAGGTACATATTATTCTTTTGAGTTATCGTTTTTAATGATAAATTTTCTTTAAGTGGGATAATAATTACTAAATATAAATGTAGTTTAAACTAAGATTCCAATTGTAATTATTTTTCTAAAAATAATTAGTTGAATGAAATTTATAAAGGTTTGTTCAAAACTAATTCTTTGAGATATTGTGTCGTACGATTCTTCATAACTTCCATTAATTTAAAAACACAAACTATGTATGTTACTATACAACATCCGAGTGAAACAAAATATAAACTATTTCTCCTCTAAACTATTTTCATTAATAAATTAAACACGTCAACAATGCCTTAAAATGTATAATCTTATAAGTGAACACCCTATTTATATGTCTATACGTACATACGATGTAATTATATTATCTCATAGATTTTTTATTTCATAGATTCTGTTTTAGTTCTTCTTTTAAGTTTATTTATTATTTCAAATAAAATCATTACTTGAGCATTTCATCTTATAAACATGATTTATTATTTAACTTTTAAATGCACTTAAATACATGTACTATTAAAATACCATTTTGAACTTCGATACTACTTTAACATTATTCCAGTAGTATATGAATAAAGGGACTGTATTATATGTATACCTTATGCAAAAGTTATGTACGTATATTTGAGTAAAATTTATATTTTATATCAATTTAATCATTTAATTGTGCAATTATAATTGTCTCAGAGTTACACAGGAATGTTAATTTATTTATTGCAAGTGCAATGCAATGCCAAATATTATATATTTTTTATTGTTTCATTGACACAACTGTTATTCTATTTTTTATCAGTATCGATACTTAAATTATGTATTCATTACTTATATTTTCTTGCATATTATTATGCTTCATAATTTAAATATATTTATACATATATAATTGAATTGTATATATTGCCTTTAGTTTTAATATATAATGTATAAGTTTCAATTATTATATAAATTGTAAAGTAATGAAATAAATACATTTTATTAAAACTTATTTTTTGTTTTTAATATAATTCATAAAAATTATAGATTTATATTTAAAATCTTGATTCTAGAGATTGTTTAAATTTTATTTTGATTAACAAATCAGTATTTATTTAGGATTTGTTGTGAGGAGGCATTAATTTGTAAATAGATGTGCCGTGATTTGAAATGGTGAAACATCCCCAGAATGTATTAAATTTGGGCAAACCTGTGTGGTTTTTGTAAGAAATTAGTCCATCAATAGCAGCCATGGGGATCAATCTTTTTTAGGCCATTGAGGATCTCAACTGTAATTTGAAAGCTAAAATTGACTGCTCGCATGCAACACTATTTACCGAAATAATTAGTAATGTATATAGTATAATAGGGGAAATGCAGAGTTGGAGCTAGCTATACTAATTCTTTTGTAGCCTACTCACTTATTTATTTAAATGAATTCAAATACATATCTACTCGTAAGAAATCGCTATATTATTCTTCAAGAATATGATTGAAGATTGATGATAGCCTTATAATGCTGTTACGTACTGGGCTCTGTACCATAAAATATTGATGCTACATATTATTATAGTTTCGGAATAATTCATTGTCACATATTTTTTTTGAAAAAAATTGTTCTTTCTTGCCTTAATATACCCTAAAATGTAATCGGCAACTGTCAGATTTGTTGAAGGTATTCTACTGTCCCATGTTATGTTACAAAATATATATTCCGTATAATATTTTACATGTATACTTACTTGACTTTAATACGACAGTGGGTTCAGAAATATTCTGTTATTTTCACTGTTTTCATCTTTTTATCTACCCTAAAATGAATTTTACTAGAAAAAATAAAAGTTACAGCAAATATAACAAAGGGTTTACTATATCTTATTGGCCAGTTCAAAATCTCGTTCAGTTGAAAAATACATGAATACTAATTTCATCATTCCTCCAATCAAATAACGAGAAGTGACTACTTTTCTAATCGTACTGAAAGTATGAATTCAATTTTCTAAACGGTTTAGGCATATGCACCGCGGGGAAATAAAAACGGCATCTAAGTAACTGAAAGTCAAACCGGTTTGACCGTGGTGAGAGTTGGTTTGATGATAGTTTTATTTATTCATGATAGTTTTTATTTATCTATATATATTAAGATAGGATAATTGGTCAAACAAGTCAGATAATTAAACTTTTCTAACTGAAAATCGCTTTCATATTTTCAGTTACTTGGTATAAAGAAGTGGCAGAATCTTGCGTTATATTTATATAAAATTTGTACTTACTGTACACGCAAAATAGAAGATACTTTGCTATAGTGACCTACGAGTCTTCTAATTCTTATCTATAATTCTTCCTTATAGTTAATTCTTATTTTAACCTCTTGGTAGTTATTTTTAATAGTTGATGAGCTGGTTTTGCATTCTCTTATTCGTCTAAACGTTTGAACAAATTCCCAAATTGCTTAGAAGATCTTCAAAGCACAATGGTAGGTGGTCGCAACAAATGATGATTAAATAGAGCAGTTTCCCTATTACCTATTCACATTTCTTTCAACCTTTCACTCACGATAATAAATAAGGTTCTCGATTAGAAAAATCAGAATTGTATCCTAACACATAAATATAAGATCCTTGCAATTCTATGGTGGCCGAAAGAGTTACTGACAATGTCTGTCTCAATTGCCAGTACAGAATGCTCTATCAGTACAATGCGACATGTACAAACATATCTTCACTATACACATACAATGAAGGAAGAACGAGGCTAAAACAATAGAAATGAGAGTTAGATAGAAGTGACACTGCTATGATACTCATCAAAAACGCGTTTTATATTAAAACATGCGAAACATGTTTCACGATTCTGCTACATAGTATTTCTATAAGGTATTAATTCTTAGCTAAGTTAGTAATAATTTTGGTATAATTCTATATCATTCAAAAGCTAAAGATTTACATCTTTTAATTATGTTAACCGAAAAAGCTGTAGCTATTACTCAATGAACATTTATTGTAGTTGTTTCCTTATGGAGTCATATGCTTTTATGATTAGATGTCTGGTCTTACTCTGTCAACAAAGTTGCATATAATTCTGCTCAAATGTTTTAAAATTTCTATTTCTATGGTTGACACTGATGAACATCCGCAGGAAACTTAAAATCTATTTTGACCTTGTCGTGGATGAATTTGTCACATAACATACATATATACACAAATCTAAAGAACATGTACGTAAGTATTTTGAAAATATTAATTTCTCTTTTGATTTTACATCTTTGATTTTAAAATTTAATGCTAAAGTGAATCGTGCGTATTTGCGCACTAAAATTGTAAGGCTGGCTATTACACCCCTGACTTGTGGTTTTTGGTCTCCATTCAGAAATGGTGGTGAGGAAATACTGTTAATGTTTTTTGGTGGTAAGTCGTTACTTAATTAATCTTATTTAAGTATTCTTATAAAATATCAAAAACGTAATATCCCGCTCACAAGATAATAGTGATGTGCACATTTTTATTTTGTGATTACTCGTGTTTTTTATGTTGTATAAATATAGTTGATATATTTTGTGAATGAGATTTATTTTGCGAAATATTGTGTTTCCAGAATATTTATATTATTAAATATATAATATTCTGTACCATGTTAAGCATTTTTTTTAACTATTAGGGATATTATATTTTATCCTTTCATGAATTTCCTATAAAATGTGAGTTTATTAACAATTTGTTGTACATACATTTTAAATATTTATGTATATTTGCTTTCTTGAATAAAACTTTTCATAAAACAATCTTTTATGACCTTCAACCTATAAAAGTTCATATTTGAGGTTACTTTGAGCTTTGAGCTATTTACAATGAGCTATAAAACAATAGCTTTTAAGGTTCTGAGAAAATATCCAAATATAGGTTACCTTAAATTTAAATTTGGAATTTTTATAAAAAACAAATTTTAATGTACGTATTTGTAATGCAAAAAAATCAATTTGTAATTCAAAATCTTGAAATTCTTCGATACGATTTTGTAGATTAAAACAAATTTGTAAATTACAGTTTTATTGGTATCTATCTATCTATTCATCTATTAATATATAAATGTATATGTACTGATAGTAAATAATAGTTGTCTTATTCACATAATTCACAGATGGTCTACTGAAATGGGGGTTTTCTCGGTTCTATAAGGGCATATTGTTATCCACTGTGAAATCCCGACCTATCATGTACAAATACAAAAAACATAAACTATATAGAAGCTTTATATTACATAAAACTTAAGTTGACAATGGCTTATCTTTTCAATTGTATGCAGCTATATAGATAATATTCTACAGGTGTTACCGTCAGATTTAGCCCTTTAGTCAAGTTTAATTTGATCATTAGTGTCATCTGAAGTATCTCCATAGTCTCATGAGCTGTGATGACGCCTCTACTTAGGGTTTGCCTAAGACACTCAGTTGTCATCGATGCAAAGCCTCTGATTCCAGGAAGGAATATACGAAAATAACTCACTTTACACCATTTCTACTTCAACAATATACACGCAACTTATTGGGCATACAAACAACAGATTGGGCCTATCGAATTTCATTCATTGCGGTTTCAAAGAACAACTTTTCACTTTTGATTCTTTACTTAACGGGAGAATCGTCATCTTGACCTCTTTATTTTTCTTTCGCCTTTCATAAAAATACCTAAGTTAAAACCCTTATAAATGTTTGTTGACATTTATGACTCTTGACGGTCACAATTGTCCATGAAAAAAAATAACTGCGAATCTATTTGCCTTGGTATCGTCTTCACAAGTGATAGCAAATAAAGAAAATGTGTTGGTGTATCAACGTAGACATCTCTTATCCTTATTGGAGCCAATAATTATAATTTGTGAATGATGTAAGTCAGAAATAAAAGCACTGTTCTACAACAGTGAATTAATCAAAATATTTGTATTCTTATATAGTATTTCAAACTTCCACTTATAAAGGTTCCAATGACTTCGTTAATAATTCACACGATTTTGACAGAAACGCCAGCTTCTACTTGAGAACTAAAAGTTTAGCTGCAATTTATCTACAATGATTATATTATACAAATTTAGAGGCTTATTAATAAGTAATTTTGATTATATGACTTTTATTCATTTGAAGAAAACATGCGCTAAATATATACATTATTAATTAGAAGAATAACATAATAATAGTTGGAATAATTATTACTTTACTAAATGTTATGTATCAAAATAGCGTATAACACTAGATTCACACATATGCATATAAAAGACTTGAGGAGATTATTTTATTAAGCTAGTGGCTCGTTGATTCATTTTAACTAATTAATCAATGTTTTATCTATTTGCATTAAAAATTACTATATATAAATTAACTATTCATTAAATATCGTCAAGTAATTATGAATAAATTAAAATATATTTGCATCCATCGCACTTTATTTTCAACTCACCACATGTCCGATATATATCAAGTTTGGTTTAATTTCAATTGTACTGCATTCGGGATTTGTCGTAAGGTTGTTTTCTAATATTAAATGTTTATTTTTGTAAGACAAGATTTCTGCAAAGCTTGATTCGCAATATGAACAAATTGTGCGACGCAGATTTGTCCGTTATTTATTGGAAGAATTTACTAAGGCTTTTGCTATATACTAAACTGTATAAATAATACTATTTAAGTTGCAATATTTTTGGCAGTTATTGAAAAATGTTAAAAAGAAAGTGGTAATTTATTCCCAATTTATTATATAATGTTGTTTGTATTTTTGTAAAAATTATTACAGAGATTAAAAATAATAATATAAATATATTTAATCATTCTCTACTTTTAAATTTTGGAATAATTATGCAAAACTTTATAATAGACATAGAGAAGGGAGAAGCCCTTGATTGTGATATTAAAAAGAGAATTGTTGCATTCTTAAGTATATAGCAAGTTATATATTACTTATAAATTAGAGTGCCAACCGATTTAGTTTTAGTAATTTTTATAAATCTATACTCGTAATTTTTAAAATATAGCATTGAAATAATTCATTTTAGATAATAATTATTTAAAAATATAACTCAATATTTATTAACACTTTTGCATTATTCTTAATGATCATTACATTTAACGAACGCTACATACCTTTATAGAAAGGAATATGTTACATATTTTGATATAAATGATATATTTGAAATATTTTTTATTTAATGATTTAATGATTTATACATATATATGTATATATTATGTATATTTTATATATTTAGGATACAAAAATAAAAATAACAATTTTATTATTTGGAAGAAGTAAGGAAGACATGCCCTTATAGAGCATGCGTTCTTTAAATAAATTGTAATTTCTTAAATCATGTGATATAAAAATGCACTGTACACATGCTATCTTTTATGTAATGCACAAATAATATAAACTTACTTCCTGTTTGTTGTATGAATATTAATAAACTTGTTAATAATCTCAAGTATGATAATGTGCTCAAGTATGTTGGGGTATTACGAGTTATATGAACATAATACATGATATAGAGGAGACTCAAACTTTTACACATGCACAAAAACTACGTGTAATTCATATAGAAAAAAGACTTTATTTATTATTTGTATGATTAAATATAATTTTATACGTATATATAACATATACATTATACCTAGCCTTATCGCCAATGCACAAGAAGATACTACTGTATTACGCACTTTGATTTGTGAGATTCAACACTCTGGCTGAGCACTTTGCCTAAAAGCACCACATGTCTCTGGCACCATATACACTCCCCACTTCTTCAGATTGCTTTTATTTAGCCTTTCTAAAACCCTATGTTGTAATGCTCAGTGGATATGACACTATAGAAATAGAATTGTTTCGCTGTCTGACTGGCGAAGCTATTAATCAACAAAACATTACTTCTATATTATAAAACACATATACATATTATCACAAGTAGTTCTCTAGATCATTTTTATTACATGACATCTGTTTAAGTTCGAATATGGCTTGTTCTAAATAATCAAATTGCCGAGAATTGGCTTGTAATGTAGTTTTATTGTCCTGATTAAAAATTATTATGTATTAGTGGGTATATTTACAAGGATTGTTTACTTCCCTATTTGAAAATTATATTACATTCGAGTCAACTGTTTTTGAATAATTCTTTCCCTAATTTCTAGAATCAGTATACAACACCTGTTAAGTAGAAATGGGAAGAAAAACAAAGCAACAATCAAACGTTTCTCTATATATCTGTTGAAGTAGTTTGTTTAATCTGCTGAAATAAATTTCCTGTATATTTAAAAGGTAAATAATGAAGTGTTTTGTATATTAGAACATTTCGTAATATAGTTGTAAGAGGGGTTTCATTTTGTAAGCGTTAACATATTTAATTACATTTATTTTGGGTTGCTTAGTCTTAAAATATTTTATATTTAAAAGTCTATAAAGAGAATTATTAAAGAAAATAAGCAGAGTTAGGGTGCCATCCTAGTTTTAAAGAGATACAATTATTGACTAGTTTGAATAGGTATTATTGTGGAATAGTTGATAATCTAACTTTAAGATAATTTCTCCATTTGTCTCTTTGACTTTGGGCAATATTTATAAAAAATACGATACCCAGTTTATTAAATTTTATTTTAATAAAACAAATAAACGCTGATGAAAGCATATTTGATAAAATCTTATTTAAGATTAATAAAAAATAGCACAAGATTAAACACATTTAGAAATGAGGTTCTCGAATTTGCTTCCACTGTAGCTTATTTTTGTTCCTAAATTATTTAATGGGATAAAATACTTCCTTTAATGGGTTTTATAGATTTTTATACTAATGGACATTCCAATCAAACATTACTTTTTTACTATGGGATAACATTTAACTTTTTAATCAATTGTAAAAATCGAAATAGAATTCTAAAAAATAAAAACATTTTAATCCTGTATACATATCTATTAAATATTCATAACTAAAATAGCATCTAACAATCATAAGTTGTCAACTTTTAAAATTATAGGTACATGTGCATAGGCATAATATCTGACATAATCTAATTATAAATATATTGCAATATTAAAAATTTTCATCATCCTCCAGAGTTAAAATATATTAGTAAATATGGAAAGCTTTTTCTATACTAAGAATAAATGTATTTTTAACAGAAAATACAACTTTGTCATTATATTTTGGAAGAGTACAATTATTACAAGAAGGTAGGTGGATATGGATAGGGGATTGGATAGAATACTAACGTTCTAATTATACAAATGAACAAATGGTTATTTTATAAATTAATTTATGAATTGTTTTAAGCATGCGCGATATACAATACTATAGTTGACCACAATTATCTTTACACTGCAAACTTATAAATTCATTCACTTTCTGTATATCAATTGCGCTTTTAACCAACAATTTCAAATTAATTTCTTTTAAAACAACAGATAAATAATATGTTATTGAAATAACGTTTTATTTGAAACTCTAAATATTGTGTTTATTTTACGCATTTGCAATCTACATAATCTTTGGCACAGCAATAATCAAATTATTTTTTAAACATAATTTACCAGTATAGGTATTGAATCTATATTTCATGTTGTTACCTTGAAGCATTTATAGGTAAATAACTAAAAAATATAACTTGCACATTTAATAAATGTAAAATTATAGATATATAGAAAGATCAATAATAATTAAATTAGCGTGAATTATAGATTATTAATTATTATATTATTGTAAATTTATCGTTCAGCTATCACCTACCAATTATCAGAAATAGGTTTAAAAAATGTATTGAAAAAATTAATGTAACCCTTAAATATTTGCTAAAATATTGTAAATGAATAATAATTAAATCTTTAATTTGATACTTTATCTACGCAAGCATGACTTTCATCACACGTTGATAATAATTTGAAAGCATAATATAATTGTTTAACATTTTATCAAATTAAGAAAACCAGTCAATATATATAACAATTTAAAAGCCAAGTACTACATTAAATAAGGAAGATTAATAAATACCAATAAGTAGAAATTAATCTGAAATAAACATATGTTTTTTAACATCATGATAATGCACTTTCTAGCGTATTAATTACACTAAAGTTAATTTCTTATAATTATTACTACTTATGATTACTTTCTTATTATTTGTTAAAATAAATTTATTCATTATAGAACTGTAGGTATGATATATTTTGTACGAAACGTTGCATCAGAAGTATCATTAACAGAAGAAGATTAGGAAAAAAATAAAAGCACTTTAAAAGATTATAATATGCCAGATAACAGATTTAAATATCTGCCGAGCATTTATAATAAAAAATCCTATTGAGTAATAAATAACTCATTATATTTGCATATATATAATATAGAAACTTAATATACCAGACATACATGAACTTACATATTTACTTTACGCAATTTAATAGTTTTTAATGCTATAATAGATAAACCCAAATGAACCACACACTAATACATGTAAAATATTAGTAAGTTCATCCCCAATATTTTCTAAAGAATATCTTAACAATCTCTGGCGCCTTTTGCACTTGAGAAACACTATCTTAACCCTCTCGAGTAAGTGACAAGTGTCAATTTAGCATAAGATGGACAGTGGTCGACAAAACCAATCTTTTTTCTCACAGCAACTTTTTTATACATACATGTAACGCATGTATATGTGCAGACCAACCCTCTTACATAACATATAGGTGTATCAATATGGCTTGACAGACATTCAGACTGAGCTGCATTGTCTCATTCTACATGACTTTATTTATTGTTCCAAACATGTTTTCAGGCATACCAATCTCAATAATCAACTACCACCTGCACGCAATACATTTCTTGTTTTTGAGTTGCTTTGTTGGGTTACCTTAATATGCTTTATAAATTAGAAAAATGAATAGACATATTTGTTAGTACTATGCCTTAATTTTATTGTACCGGTCAATCAAAACTTGACATAATCTATACTAATCAGCATTGTGCAGAACAAATACAGGCATAATAATGCGTTCAGAGACAAAAAACAAATTGAAATCGCATGTATTAATTTTGTGGTTTCTATCTATTCTACTACTATACCATACTAATAAAACTCTTGAGTATTAGAATATACCTATTAGACCAATAATGTTAAACCTATTATAGCTCGCACATAGTTTTGTGCCACATACAATTCGTATGCGGGGGTCGTTGGCACAAGTGAACCCGCGAGCACCTCTTCCTCAGAATTGTGCTGCGATGGAAGAGTTCAACTAGCCAATCAAAGCCCGAATTTGTCTCTAGGAGAGTCCGTCGATTTGGCTCTCTGTGCTCAGGATATGTCAAAATACCATTTCAAATACCACCCCGTATGGACTATTCTGCACGCGTTATTAAAAGCTCGGAGCGCAGAAAAAGTTATCAAAATAATTAATACACAATAAGTAACAACACCAATATAGGGAGAGCAAGCACTTTAATAGCATACAGCATGACTTGCAAAAAGTCATTGTTCAATATTTCCGATATTTTGGACAAAAAGACAGTTAGTAGTAGCAGCTCTCAAATTCCCGGTCGGGAAGCTGGGAATGGACAACCCTCCATGTCATTGATTGCCTCTTTGACGCCCAGAACATCTTCTACTGATGGCGCAGTCGATCGATTGAATTTGAATCGATTTAACATGGATTTATCGATTCCCAGTCCAGCCTTTCCAGTCCCCTTTCTGTTGCCGGGGTTACGTCCAGGCGCGGGTGTAAGCACTAGTAGTAGCATTGGAGATAGCGGGGGTGGTGGAAAGGCGTCTACTTCTTCCCCTGCTGTTTCCATGTCAACTACGGGTCAATTTCCGGTTGGAATGTGGTTACCACAGCCACCTCTGCCCTTTAGCAGTCACTCTCTTCCAACTACCTCGAATCCCTCGGATTTTTCATCAGCTGTTGCTGCGGTCACTAGTAATCATGGCTTTCCTCACCTGCCGACAAACTCTACCAGTTCTGCTGTCGCGGCTGCCGCTGCCGCCGGTGTGTTGCTAGGTGGCAGTGGAATGGGTGGACCACCTTTCTGGAATTCCGCTCAGTCCATCTTAGCGGCTCGGCAGTCCCCTTTCTTTCACAGACAACCGGACTTCCTGGATGCTATTCGAGCTCAATATGGTGTGTTTCTTTTGCTCTTATATTCATGTTATATACTTATTTTAATTTGTATTTATTTAGTTTAAAAGTTCGTTGCCCTAAAAGTAGTTCTCCTTTTTAAATATATCGATTATGTTAAATAAATAGTGCTTCAAATATACATGGAATATGACGTGTTACTAGTGAGTATAAAATAATGAAGTTTATGTATATGTATAATAAATTCTGACAAAATATAATCTTAATGTTGTATTTTTAATTTTGATAATAGACATATTTTCATTACTTTGAAAAATTTAAGCAACTTAATCACTTTTAAATCATAAAAATACTTCCAAACTAATAATTTTTGGTATGATAGAAACCTTTTTAATTTTGATTATTAGTATTATCAAACTATAGCGCAAAATTAACAATTACAATACAGGGACATTTATTTTATAAAATATGCTGAAGTTTATTATATGAATATTGCTAATAATATCTAAATATTAATATAACTTCGCATTTATTATGAAATAACAGATAGAAGCCAAGATTTGTTCAACATAAAATCTATTCAACTAGTTTCGTTCTATATGGAGATTATCAGGAATGATAATTTTTATTACATTAATACTAAATTTAAGCTTATGTTTAAGGTCATGTCTTTTATGATGAGTACCTATATTTATCTGATATTACACAAATTTTTCTATAAAATATTTCAATTACAAATGTTGATATTTATTTAAATCTGGGACAACTAAAATAGTTGTTTAAGTTGTCCCTGATTTAAATGTTAACACTCAAACTACATATGTATATTTAAAAATCATACATTAAACAACCGTGTCTTGTAATTTTCATTTTTTATAAATGGATAATTTTGCGTAAATAATGTTTTGTTCATGCTGTTTATGTCAGTTAAAATTGATGTTGATTATTTCTTATATATTTGATTAAATTTATTAATGTTTTATAAATGTAAATGTATACGTTTGAACATATTTATAATTGAGATATTATGCAGGATTTTGGATTCTATTTTGATATAATTATGAATGTAATAATCACCAGAATAAATAAATACATAACTAGTATAATTAATTGATAAAGTTTTAAAGTGAAACGTGAAATATTTCGTAGAAACACAAAATATAAAAGATAATAGAAGCAAGTATTGATAAATGTAATTGTGTGACTTTATCAATTTTAATATTGATGATTTTTTTGCCTCTACTATAATATTTATTAAGGTAGATCACTTATTACTTGTGTTACTCTTGATAAAGGTGCCTTGCTCCGAAACGTCGAGTTTTATACAACAAATATAGTATCTGAGAACATTAAACATTTGCTTTTTGCTTATTTTATTCATCTATATAATTTTAATATAATAATAATACATATAATAATAAGATAATTTTAATATGTAATATAATCTTGTTTAAAATCTCATGTGCATTATACTATGCGAAAGGTTAATTACATATTTTTCAATTTAGTCTTCTTATTGTATTTAAACACTTAACGGGGAGTAATGACATTTCGGTAAAGTTTTTGATATCGGAAATTAAAATATAAATGTCATTATGATATTAATAAGGCATAGAGTTAAATATAATCGGACTAATACGTCCGTCTACTCATATGAACGACATCTGCATTAGTGATTTTTATTTTTATTTGTCGGTCTTATTCGGATGGGCCTCTGTTTTATAGTTCACTGGGTATGTTTGTGGCTAAATAATATTTTCGAAGCGAATGAAAAGTTTCTGACTGACAGGTCTGATAAGTAATTTGTGAACATGTCATACTGTTGCTTCCCACGATAAAAAATAATTCTAACAATAAAATGTCCCAAACAAGTTTGTAAATATTCAACTGCTATGTCCGCATATTGTTATCATATAATTGCTTTTTGAAGTTTATTGATAATTCAGAGTAAGTAATTGCTCAATCAATCCCGTTTTCGTCTAAATAATTGCCGTGTATGTGACTCATGTACGTAGTTTTTTTAAATAAATATCTTGAATCATCGATAAAATGGTTGACCCTTTTGGGTTTCTAAACATTAAACCTTTCATGAAATTTATGCATTTTGATTAATCATAATTATATTAAGAAAAGTTGGCTCTATCCAAATCTATATTAGTGATATTATTGATAATTACATCTACGCAGAAAAGCAACTAAGGAAAATAATTATATGTGTATACTGAGCTTGAATATATTAATTTTTTATTAGTTTCCTTGTAAACCTAATTAACTTTTAATATATAACTTTAAAATATTTACAAATTACGTAATTGATTTCTAAAATTGTAATTCTTACCACCTCAAAAGTTTGTTATTGATTTTACACACTCATACCTTTTTGCGGACGTAGCCGAAAGAAATAAAAGAATTAAAAAATAAATTAATTTTTATCCAATGAAAATCGAAACTAAGAATTCTAAATATTTTGGTTTTATTTATTTCTACGCTTAACAAAATACCTACATCGTTTTTTGTTATTATTACTTTAGAAATTTTTATTTAAAACGATTATAATTCTGGTAAGCATTAAAGCAATTTAAGAAGTTGAAATTTAAACCTTTATAACTCAGACACGATTGGAAATAATAAATTTATTATAAAAATTATATAAAAGGAAATTGTCACAATAATATAGAATAACTGTAGCATAACCATAAACAATGCTATTTGTAATGAATTAAAACGGATACTGTCGCGAAATAAGTCATTAATAATAAAATTATATGTTTTATGATTACATGTTGATGACTGATTGGTTATATAACATTAGCCAACAATTCTAATCTCTGTCGGCCCGGTTCTTTGTAGAGCTTCACCCCGCTTTGTGGACCACTCTCCTTGATCTCAAAGGCTCTGGAAGACGCAAGGGCGGTCAAATTCGATTCTCAACAGAGCAGACTCAGCGCCTAGAAAACACGTTTGAGAAGAGCAAGTATCTGACTCCTCAGGAGAGGAAAACTATTGCCAAAGGTCTGGATCTTTCAGAACGGCAGGTAAGACGATGCGGGTATATATAATAAAGGAAGACAATGTTTAAAGATGTCCAACATTTAAAATATACCTATTAATACATAAATATTAAAGTAATACCTAATAAAGGTTCTTTGTGATGGTTTTTAATTTAACATATTTTATGTGATTCTTTAGAGTTACTATTGAACCTAGCTGAAATTTGGCAAAATATTTATTGAATTAACTAAAGTTATTTATTAAGTATTTAGTTAATGTCAACCTCTGTTCTGAGTTGTACGATTTCCATGGTAGCATATAGAGAGACAAAAACAAATGACTCTAAATAAACTCCATGAAAAAGTTATTAATTCTTGGGTTTTATTCGGCATTGAGGGTATATGCTTAATTATATTATGAAATGGAAAACGTATACCATACCATGTTTGTTTTGTGTTGTATTATTTCCTGCTTTCAATTCTGTTTGTTCCATTATTGAACGCATTTGTCTTTTCTGTGTGTATTGAATTTATATATTATTTGAAAATTTTAATTGAGAAAAATTCGTTTATCTGACGAACTAAATCTTGTTTTCTGTTTCAGGTGAAAACTTGGTTTCAAAACAGGCGGGCAAAATGGCGACGTGTTAAACAAGTGTGTTTACATATATTTAAATACTGTTTCTATATCTATACAATATACAATATATCTATGTACTGGTTGTACGTAATTACCCTTCTCCATACGTTTAATTTAAAATATGTATATTTTTTATATAAGAATTAATAAAACAAATTCATATATTCAACGAATTTTTGGCAGTGAATGAATTTGTTTGGAGTTAACGATTTATTTCAATAAGATATATGATTTTTTTAGCTTCAATTTATCTAAATATATATTGTAATGTAGTGTTTGATTTTATGGGATTTAAATCAACTTACGAAGTTTATTACTTAAATCGTAGTTAATGAATGCAGTTAAGAAAATATGTAAGTGTTCTGAATTTATCATAATTTTTCATTTGCAGCTGATTCACTACTTCTTTTATTTTATAAAATTTTAGTTAACAATCATTTTTATATATTTTTTGTATAAAAAAAATATTTAAAAAATTATTATTGAATATTTAAATATTGTTAACATTTCATTGTCTGTTACAGATAAATTCGAAAGTCAATCATGATAAATAAATGAAAGAGACTCTTTTATATTATTAAAACAATATCGTCCAGTTTTTTATTTAATCATTTACATGTATAACATAATGTAACCATCAATATTATGAATACTTTTTAGCACGATTAATACGATTATTATTACGATTCTGCCACGATTTTTAACTTTATCAAGATATACAAAACTACACAAATAAAACAATGTAAAATATATCTATTTGATAGAATAATGTCGGAAGTTCTATAATCTTTAATGATTACAAATTAAAATTGTATTTAATTATTGATATACTAATTTCAAGTCATATTATGTAACCTTTCCTTTGTGCTTATTTTTCCACATCAGGAATCCCCAAATGGAAAGTTTGAAGCTGTTTCTTCCGAAAGTGAGGATGAGATGGATGTTTAGTTGAATTTCTCAGAAATAAATCTGGAGACTCATCTTCCGATTTGCTTTATATTTTGACATTCTCACCTCGACAATCTTTTGGCTGCCAATTTGTAAATAATACAAGTTATCGATAACTTCTGTACATACACATACTACACACGTACAATTTAAATTGAATAAATGTATTTACTACCTTTTACTGTGTCCAGTTTTTGTAATATTGAGCAGGAAGTCACGGAGTTGTATACAATAATCATGTTTCTTTTATAAATATTTGGCAAGGTATAATATAGGTATATATTTCATCATGTCAAAACAAGCACTCTTAAAGTATAAACAAACGGACAAGAATTTAACCTGGGATTAAATCTCTTCCTCCACTCAACACATTTTTAATAGAGCAATATAAGCTTCCGTTACTCTTTCTAAAATAAAGTTTTACAATTTTTAACTCTATACTCAGTATTGTCTGGCCAAATAGGCGGTCACGTGACACACACTAAAAATGAACATTTTATTAAAAATTGATAAAATCCTACTTTTTTTCTATAAAATACATATTTTTCTCAAAAATCATTGAAATTCTGAATTGGAAGTATTAATTAGTTTCAAATAATAAATCATGAAATTTATATATATATATATTAATAAGAAAAATATGTTCATATTATGTCTAACCGAATATAATGGGAGAAGTTTAAGTCATATGCTTAAGCACATTTTATACGAAATACATATTTTAGTCTTGGAGTGTCAGCGTGTCCAACCTTATCACTTAATTTGAAAAATATACGAGTAATTTGAATAAAAATTTAAACTTTGATTTAAACGTTATTTCATTAAAATACATTTAATTGATTATTTTTAGAATCATCAGTGACTTGATAGTAAAATGTTATTGTATATTTAAATTCCCTAATTGTTTTTGTTTTATTTTGTTCACTTAGTTTTATTTATTGATTATTGCCTAAATTATGTATCTAGATGTACTTTAGTATTTAAAGAATTAATTTAGATTATGCATAAAGCAGGAAAAGACAAAATTTTAACTACGAAAATGTTATCAAAAGAAAAAATATTTCAATGAATTTACATAAATTAGTACTCACAAAGTCGTCTTCACTAAAATATACATTTTTAGAAAAATGTATTTTAGTGGTATACAGTAACTTTCGATTTATCATTAAGTACGTAAATTCCCCGACAAATAAAATATATTACGTTTGTATTATTTAGTTTATCATATTCATTTACATCTAAAACCGTTTTATTGTATATGATGTATCATTGCCATTATAGAATTTTAAAACATTTATTTTATAAAAAGCATTTAACATCGCAATAGTAGTGTCGAATCAAATTAATATCATCAGAGTTAAAACTCTGGTCAATTATTACTCTATAGATAATGTATAAAACATCACATGTATGTAAAATCATTTACCAACTTTATTGTCATCCATATTGCATCCCTTGTATTACATTGATATAATATTGTACACCTATAATAATAGTTTAAGAAAGTTAGTAATGGAAACTATTAATATTTATATATGTTTATATTATTTTATTTATGAGTATATTTAAAAAACCTAATATTGGTTAAATTATTGTCTTATGCAATTGTACATAATTTTTATTTCTTATTTTTAAAATTTTTGTGCTTAACTCTGTTTATTGTTCACATTAATCATTACTCAGTCATATAGCTTAAATAAACTATTTCATACATAATTTTGTTGACGGATTATATTTATAAATATATCTAGATGCTGCATTATTACCTTTGATATTTTATTTTTTTATCCGTTAAGAAATGTATGTCTTTTATATTTACTTTCATTAATATAAATTCGGAACCAATAATTATATATTTGAAATAACAACAGTAAATTAAAATTTTTATAACAATATTATAAAAAAGAACTGTATAACAGTATTGCACATATAACTATAAAGATATAGAAAAAATTATAACAAAGATAAATATTTTTCGACATACTTATACAAATTTAATATTGTTTATGTTTATAATTTTACATACATTAAGTTGAATAAATTATACGATATTTAAAATAACAACAAACATTCAAAAGAGATAACTTAAAAAGAAATAGTATTTATTAATTTAGAAAACGTAATAAAATTGAGTAATCAAATAGCAGAAAAATGATCTGTTTACTATTTATTTTATGTAATTATTTAAAACGTTTATAACAATGTTTTAATTAATCGCACAGCTGAATTTTTAAAAATAATGTACCGTGTTAAACATTACGTGCATTTTTAAATACATTACACGTATATCACATTACTATGTGATTATGTGTGGCAGCGATTTATAATGGAATAAGATAAGAAATTAGTTCATCAGATATTTATATAAGGTTATTTATGTTCCAACAAACATTTGAATAATTGATTTTGGAAGCAATCAACTTTTGCGCTACAGACAATTACAGACTAATCTGCGTATATAACCAGAATTTCATTATCTGTTGACTTAGATTATGTAACATATTTCTTCGGAATTTTTCGAATTATCTCGCCTAAGTAATGATCTATTCTTAACACACAAATTTTATTAAATAATTATCTTAATAATTTTTGCTATTTTGTTTGAACTTCCTTAATTTATTTCATACAAATAAATAGTCATACATACATACACATTATTTGGTGAACTTTAATCAATGCAATATTTTGTTCAATTGACTGTTATTTTAACAAAATCTGACCCCTCCTCTTCAAATTGGATGCAATATGTTACCTCAATGGTAAACTTCTTCAAGTGGACTATTTCTGAAGAGGTAGAAAAAAGGAGAGAGCAGGGCAGTTTATTGAACAGTACATCAAGTTCTTCCTCATGATGCAAAGAATGAACTGCTTTGCTACATTTTCTACGTGCAATGTTTGCTTTGCTTTGATATGTTTTACCTGACACCAGAAAAATCTTTAAAACTGCTTCGAGTAGCGAAGTATGTTTTGATATGTTCGAAATTAAGATCTATCGAATGAGGAGCCTATCTCAGGTTCACCTTTTGTTCTATTACAAGTTTATTCAAACAGCTACTGACTGCTAACTGTTTACGTCAATCAAACCCGTTAATATCGGAGCACAGTTAGAGAAGCGTACCGTACTAATATATGTGGCAAAGGAGGAAGGGGGTCGCGTTATCTCTCAACTGGAAGGAACATGAGTTTGATTTAATAATGACAGGTCGAATTGGTAATGATTGACGATGATTCCAGTCAAGAACTACAATAACCTGTCCGGTGAGTAGTCTGTTTTATTCAATACTCTTGTTCATCGCAATCGGTATTTGTAAGTGGTACAGACAAAGATAATTATAATTGTAATAGCAAAAGAAAGAACTACGCAGTATGTATCTACATTATTGTTCTTCTCAAGTTTAACAGGGGTTTATTGACACAATGGCATTGTAATATGGTGAGCATATAATTGTAAGATAGTCAGTCAATTGTCCGCATAATGGATAATAAATCGAAATAATTGATAGCGCATTATGTTGATTGATCTGCGTAATATATTATTGTTAAGTGGTTGAAAAAGTTGCACATTTATTTGTATATATAAAACTTAACCTTATAATAATTAAGTTTGAAGTTATATTTGATTAACATTTAACATGTTATTGTGAAGGACTAATACCCTAATACCCTAATACCCTAATACTCACTCTAAATTTCCCTGATTATTTGTCATGAATTGTTTATAATTTTTGATTGAGGTGAATACAAGTGCTCTTTTACATAAGTACAACCTTAGTAAATGTGAAGTATCTTCTTCAAAATTTAAAAAATAAATATATTCGTAATTGTACACTAAGATGTTTATAGAACAATTTTATGCGACAAAGTCATACAATGGTTAATAAGCTCATATATATTTTACATGTTTCTAAACTAAATACATCATGTATATTTATCAAATGCAGGCATTACTAAAACTGACATCTGGTTTATTGTTGCAAGTTCCATTTGTAAGTTTTCAAATATACTCATTTAACTTTCCATGAATAATTAAAGACGACCATTTTATTCCATATTATAATAAACAATTTTTTGTGATTTTTAATTTTTGTCAAAAACATTATATTTATAATTTTTAATGAGTTTGCAAATTTAAAAAAAATCCGTATATAATAAAATAACGTAAAATAAAATAAACATATATTCATAATGCCTTTTGATAAATGAGAAAAGAATTTATCTTATAGATTATTTTATCTTAAATTGTTTTTTTATTAATTTTTAAGTACACATTACCGAAAATTTCCCTATAAACATAATATATATAAACAATTATATATATACATTATGCTTATAATACAAAAGTTACTAAAAATTACGTAATAGTTATGTAACAATGCCTTTTCTAAAAATAATTCTTAAGAATAATTCTTACTTGATACAAATTTATATATCAAAAGGTTATGATTAGTTATGTAATAATCTTGTAATTGATAAAATATGAAAACATAATAATGATTTATTGTTTAAAATTAATGGACTTCAATATAATGTAAAATCCAATATTATCTTAATATGTAGAAACCCTAAAATAGTCAGTTTCAAAGTTGAATTCTTATAAAATAGGAGAAACAAATGAACAAACTTGACGAATGATATATAACGCAAACAAAATAATAACATTATTACGATTATAAAGCTATTTAAAAAAACTACTTAAGTATCAATAATATTATAATTAAATTCAAATTCAATGTTTCTGAGAATGTTTGATAGGTAATGACACATAAAAAACTAAACATATTAACATTAGACATATATTTTGTATTAAAGTATTTAAAAAATAATTAGATTAAAACATTATCAAAGCTTTCACATCTATACTAAGAACTAATCCAGGTAAGGTATAATATTAAAGCATACAAATCATAAGTCATCATAGAGAATATCTCAAAACTTTATATTTTAATCGCAGACTGACTATATTAAGTATACAGCATTACTGAGAAACTATATATAACGTTTCTGAACATCCTACAGATCACAAATCAGTAAAACTATTATATTTATATGTATATATTCGATAAGTGTACTCAAATTGATGACATAATATTAAGCTGTTATTATCGAACCATTTAGTGTACATTGCAAATGGTTCACATACAACACACACATTGTTGAAATCCTCAATTGAATTATGAGAAGAATGATAACAGTACATAATTAGTATATTTAAACATACAACTGTATTTATTTATATATGTATATATATATAGAGAGTTTTAGCTAATACATATATAGTGTACATTGTAGAGGTATACATTATATAAGCCTAAAATATATAGTACGAATATAGGAATAACACATATCGATTCACGCACTGAAACGGTTGCAGATTCAAGTGTATGGAGAAATCCCCAAATTATTAATATTATTGAAATGACAGTGTTTGACTGTAAATGTATGCTGGTATAATGCATTTTCATGTAATAATTAATATACAATGCAAATGATACATTATATAATATAATAAATAGTTTGTGTAAAACATTGTGAATCAGTGAAACACAAAATAAGTGTTTTTATTAAGTATATTATTTATGTATAATTAAACGCGTTCATGGTATGTTTTCGTGTACAACTGGTATAGTAATAATGTATAAATATATTTTATAATATAATGTTAGTTTTAGCTCATTGCATCACTATGGAGATCAATACACCTACAATACGATAATCGATCATTGTTTCAGGCTAATCTACCTCATAATGAATTATATTTAGTTAACTGAGATGACACAGAATTAATTTGGCTAAACATTTACGCACGTGAAGGAAACGGACAATATAGGAATATATGTATATCTCTCAACTAATTTGACAAATAAGAACATTAAAAACACTACTAAATTGATTTTGATAATCGAATTTTTCATCTAATATTTTAATATATATATATGACATATAATATGAGACACCAGAAGAAAGAACATTTAACATAGAGAAAGTTAAAATTAAAATTTTGTTCATTATCACAATTATGCTGGTTCACTTTTGGTTTCAATCACTCAGATGTGATGTTGCTAGAGCCTCAAACTCCCGCTAAAGTATACAGTAATTAATAATATATTACTACTATGGCGTATAAGTAGGTATTTATTTATACGTATTTATTTATACGTATAAGACGTATAAAAGTATGTATAGATTTAGATGTTTTAAATAGTGTATATGGCTAAATATTGTAAGGATGTAAAAAGTGCGAGGTGTATAAGCAATAGATTATGCGATAGATAATGTTTCGATTATATTAGTGCAACTATGTAGGTATCTATAATGACTAGCGCTGTGTGTGATGTCGGTGTATTTGAGATTATGAATGTATATATTTTTATTAAATTGATCACTAATGTATGGAATGTTATGAAATTGAATGTTGAATATCGAAGTAATTATGATAAATAATTTTGTAAGATATTTTAACTTGTACTTACTGGTATAATTGATATAGGTACCCGTTGTTATAAAGTAAATAAGCCAATCGGAGTTAAGGGGATCTACATATACATTCTAAGTATAGTATATTGACGGACAACTTGAATAAGACGAGAAGCTAATCTTTTAAAAAATAAATTGACTTATACAGTTCACTAGCAATTAATGCTCATATGTATTAATATTTTCTTGTTTTTTTTAAATATAAACTATATATTTAAAATATATACATAAGAATTTAATGAAACACACTTTTTGATTACTTACATTATTCAAATCTAATTGCTAGTCAACTGATATAAGTCTATCACACAAGGTTTGTAATATAATATCTGTACAAAAACTAAATAAAAACTAAACATGCATAGTGGAATCAGGAACAAATATGTACATTTACACTTTTGCTTCCTATTGTTGCTCATGGGATTATATCATAATATATATAGTTGTATAATATGTATAATTTTAATGAAAGTCTATGGACTAAATCGTTTCATGTGGTGCTGATATTTCAAAATCTAAAATTGAGATAAAGCAACTGTACTTTACAATAAAATATCGTTTGTACAATTTTGATTTGTTTCTTCATTCATTCATTAGTTATAATAATTATGAATAATATTTTACTACTTTGGATATATCGCAGTAGAATAATATACTTTTAATTTATATATAAATATAGGTATATACACAAGCGAGTAAAACGAAGATGAAACTATTAATTCTCTTAGGTAAACATAAACATAAACTAATATAACAGAAAATTCTAATATTTAGATTGTTTTAGTTGTACTCCGAAATAATGATAGATTCTAATGGTGCAATTGTTCATTAAAAATGGAATTTTCGAAAATTCCACTTAAACGTTTTGAGAAGAAATACATAGATATATGAATATTTTGAAGAAGGGTGCTGATGTCAGTTTATATGATCTCACATCACCAAACACTTCTCCTGGGCTTCAGTGAGGACCTTAGCGGGACCTTCAGTCACCTTACTGGCCATATCGCGGACATTTTGAGGAAGAAAACCTGAAGATAAAGTGATGGAAATGTCGTTAGTGGCACATTAAAAACTTATATAATAAACTAGCTACAATATTTTGTAAATATTATTTTTATGGGATAAAATTGCACATAATTGTCTATTCTACCAACATTTATATTTGGGTACAATAAATAGGTATATATTACTCTATATTATATAATTATTCCACAGATTAATTTAACAGCATACATATCAGCTACTATTATAGAAATACACGAGTAACATTAACATATTGGGATGAAGATAGTGTCATAAGCAAAAGGCGATGATCATTGAAGAAAATAAAAAATGTAGGACATTTTCAGATTTGAAGAACACATGTATTTAGAACAAAAAGTGGGAAAAAAATCCGTCTGGTAACACATATCAGTCACATGGTAAGTACATTTAGGTGACACAGTTTTACCCAAATGAACTAAATTGCTTCAGCACGGAATTTCAAGCAATCTTTGACATTCGAGGATCCTGTATGGAATTATCAGAAATATTAAAGTTTGGTTTGTTTGTTCCTTAGGTAATCATACTTTTTTTTCAATATATTTTATTGTTACAAATATTTAGTTAATAAATGTTTTAATATACAATTTATTTTTATTTTTCGAACGGAGATTATTTTAACTACCATGTTTAAAATCCATAAAATCATCTTTTAAATTGCCTTATTCATAATTTAATCTTTTTGAACAATTGTGTATCAGTTTTTCCAAATGTTAAATTGTAAAACCAATGTAAAATGAACTGTTTATTAACCAAAACATATAAACTGCAATATTTGAAATAAATAAATGTAGTGTTTCTAAACATAATTCTGCAACATTGATATACTGATATAAATTGCATGTATGAATTTACATTAGATATCATCACTTTATAAAGAACAGTCTGTGAATTGACAGTATGTGAGTAACTGAATAGTACCTTTTTACAATACACAAAACAAATTTTGTAAAATGTATTTCTAACTATGAACATAAAATTCTTATAAAATGTTGTTTAATTTAGTATACATACGTGTCTTATTAAAAAGTCCTAATAAGCTTGACATTCGGATTAAAGTCTATTATTATTTTTCTATAAAAGTATGTCACGTACATATTTTATTTATTCATCATGTTCATCAATGACGGACTGGGAGAAGATTAGTTTTGACGTTAATTCAAATATTCATTCTATATTTCCAATTGCATAGTTCGTTTTATAATGCTTCGATTCGCTTGGCTGATTTCCAATAGTCAACTCACACTAGTGTTGGAAGGACTAAATTTATTCTACCAGTCAATGCCAACTGGACTACATTTTTCGAGCTTACATAGGCCAATTTTTAGGGGTACAGATAGACTTTATTGTGCACTTTTAGGTCTTGGGATTTTTCTATTTAATGTGAACCGAAATTTTTAAGATGCTTGTTTAAATGAAATAATATAAGGAAATTTATTTTAATTTTAATATTTATTCAAGTTTTTTAAATACTGCCAACGGAGAGAGCCGAATATTGAATTATTTTTCCTGTGTTTATTTTATGCCCGGATTAACTTATTTAGATTTCAAATGTAGGTGTTTTGATGTGATTTTTTCCGATGGAATTATATTACTTTACATAAAAAATATAAGTTTATGACTGTAACAAAAATATCAATCGTGTATACAAAATAAACAAAACTCTTAGTATACATTTATCAAAATTTATTGGTACCTTATTAAGAGACACAGATCGCGATGGAAATACGATTTATGTCTTATATATACTTTAATTGAAACAGCTATTTTATTTTATATTTTATAATACACACACACAACACCTATACTTAAATAATATAGGTATATATGTATATAAGTATTAAGTATGTATTACATATTCAAACTAAACAAAATTTCACATAAACGTTTCTTGCGCACTATTGTGATTAACGCTGCTCAACATTTACTTTAAAACTGCTGTTGTGTTTTAAATATTATAGTTTTAAACTTAAAAAAAAATACACGTATCAATCAAAAAAATATTTTGACACCTTTTAAAGATATTTTGTTGATTAGTTTATAGACCTAAATTTATATCATTAAAAAATTTACAATATCATAAACAATTTGACATGTACCTTTTCATTGCACATGTATTTAATGATATATTTGAATGATATTGACATTGATTTAATTCTATAATTGATATTTTACAGGACAATATTATTGTTTAAAATATTAGATAGCAAAATACATTTAAAGCTTTCCCATTCTGTAATTATATTATTTGTTTTATATTCATGAATTGTAGTTGCACTGATGCAATTTTTCGTTAGTGTTGCAATAAATAACATATATTTTTGGTTTTAAAATTTATCAGTTTAAAAAATTAATAAATGTGATACTTTTATAGTAGAATTCCTGTAAAGTGTTAGGTTGTAAAATAAACGACCGATTTCAGAAAAAAAGAATAACATATGACATCATTTTATCAATTCTTTATAACTAACGAATACTTTTTATTTATTTACTAACATAATTAAAATCATGAAATCATGAAATCATTTTATACATTTGTGAATTGTAATTATTAAAACAAAGCACTCAACATATTATGTCCTGCACATTCTTCTATATTTTTTTCTGAGTTTTTGAGTTTCATATAAATATAAAAATCTACCTTTTATGGTTGGTTAAATGCCAATTTTGTTGCTATAGAATTTAATCGATAATAACAGATGACATGTTTTGATATGTGCTGTGCTCCAATCTATGACTTTTGTAATAATGTAAATGGTGTGAATTATAATGAATTATTAACATAGCTATCATGAATTATTCTTGGAGTTTAATTATAAGTAAATTAAATTAATATTTTTTTGTATTAAATTAAACTGATTTAAATCAAATTAAATTTTAAGTAAATATATAAATATAAAACATGAATAAATGTTTGTAAAATAAATATATGTGAAAATTTACCGTTAAAATAGACTAATTTAAGCAGTATTTATAAAACCCGAATACAGGGTCCTCGTAAATGTTTAGGTGAATAGTCTTAAAAATCTTACTTGCAAAATTTAAATGATATAACGTTATTATAATTAAATAAAAACGTCAAAAAAATGTTAAACCTAAAAAGTGTAATCAATCAAATTCATTAAACTAAGTTAAAGACACGGTCAAAGGCAAAACACACATTTTATTTTTTAACAACTTAAATAATAAAACTGAGGCATTTTATGTCTCCAATTTGAACAGCCATAGTGGCCGTATAATTAATATCTTACCTTTAACTCTAAATTTTCCCATTTATAATTAAGCTTGACTTCTATAGAAGATAGGTAAAGTATCTCATATTTTATGTACATAGAATTTCAATAGATGGCTATAGATGCACATAAGATTATTTATTTATTGCTCTACTATACATACATATATACAGCAATATAGCAAATTCCCTAGAATTACATCGATCTGTGTATATAATATACGCAATTTTAGACACTGAATAAGATTATGAGTGTGGAACGTATTGACATAATTGAATAATCATATTACAATAAGGGTATTGTTATTCAGATTAGAGTTACTAATTTAGACATTTTTATATTCAATGCTAAAGTAGTTGGAGAATATTTATAACCAGGTATGCAGCGCGGTACTTAATTATATACAAGAGAGATAAAGGCACGAGAACTTTATTCAGTCACAAACTTCCTTGATATTGCGGAATCTAAGAACAGCAGTACCTATACAACTGTGACGTCATAAAAAAGGGATAAATTATGCTGCCTAGTAGAGCTGCAATTCATTTAAGAAGTGGTTATATATTGAACTAACTTTATATAGCCATATAGTTGCAATATTAAACTTATTCAATAAGTAGCGCACGTATGTGTAGATCTCACTCAATTTCCTAATACCGACATATATATTGGGATTTAGTAAGAGGGTGTTTCCCATACATACATACTTATCTACTCATTTCCATATTAAAATTGCTGAATAACCATTGATATCGTATACTGTCTAAAAGAAATTAATTGAAATAGGTATCTGTGAAAAACACAAGCCAGATTGGAAATTTTTGTATGCTGGAAATTTTCTTCTATCTATAAAACTCGTATACCTTTGAGTCTAAATGGTGAATAGGAGTAATAAGTATATATAATAAATTATGTATATAAATTGTGTATACAATACTTTAACTAACTAGCCTAAATATTAACAAAATATCGATTGATTTCCACTATATCCTTTCCCAAAATCATCCCCGTTCGGTACTATAATTATAAATTATCGAAGGGAGTTGGGAGCTATATACAAATACAGCAGCAGTCAAGTTTGAACATGGTCTCCCCGTTGCCTCTTTTTCGTTGTTCACGCCCATCACAAAGACTCTAATTTCATATCAGCTTCACAGAGAGTTGAGAAACTCGGCAGACCAACGCCACTTATACAAGGCGTCGTTATCTTCATCGGGGAAGAGAATATATGTGACGAGAGGAGAGAAGGGGTTGAGCGAGATAATACATTTGTTAGTGATGGTTGAGGTGTCTCTCCTGATTAGGAAACTGAGTTGCTAACACCGTTAAGCCATTCAGAGGATACGTTGGATTTCCCGTGATGCTTAGGAACTGCTAGACATCTATCTGGCACACAGTGTGAGATAGAAGAGGTATCTAGTCAGTATCTAGAAATTACTGTTTGGGTGTGGGGTACGTTCTCTCCAGATCACGAGTGATAGCTAGAAATTGTAAAGCAGCGCAGAACTACATTAGCTTTTACAAGAAAATAAAGGCGAGGGTTGAAGTTTTAGTCAGATGCCGGATTAACTGCGATTCTTTCTGCGTTATGCTATTCAGTTTTACTTCGTGTTCCTTATATAAGGTATAAAATCTTCCCCCAGAGAGTAACAACAACAGTATAATATCGGAAAAACAGAGAGGGATATTCTATACGTTGTGTGTACGTTGTGTTTCTGAGAATTAGGTATCACACGACCGTTGAACTTTTTGTGTTTTACGTCGACGGAGGCTGAAATATTTTCATCTTCTTCTTTTTCTTCTTTTTCTTGCTCTCTTTATTCTGTCACAATGATTTTGCGTCTCCGTCTCCGTCTCATTGAGATTGTTGTTAGTCGTAAATATTTATGGCGTCTGAGGCCATGGCTGATATAGCTAGCTTCCTTAGTTGAGGTAGCGGGTAAACTCATGCAACAAACAATTCGACTTGTTTTAAAATATACCTTTTCCGCATGGTGAGACAATTCTTTTCAGAGCGACTGGGTATTGTATGATTTTTATATCATTCATATTCTTCCCCTTTTAATTTCATCTATTTGTTTTTTCGTTGGTTCTTGGGATGTTTTTTATGTTTCGACTGGGGATTGGCATAAGCTATGTTTTATATACTGATATTTTATTCCATAAAAGCTACGAGTAATACATATATTAGAAGATTCTAATAAAATACAATTATTTCGCGGAAATTTTCATAAAATATATTTAAATTATACCGTTTACTGCATAAAATTACGAAGGTTTTATATTTCTCTCTTAATCTTATTTTGTGACAAGTAATGTATAATTTTTATTAAATTACTTATACCTATATTTTAATAAGAAAGGCTTCTGAATTAATTAAATAAATGTAAATATAATCTTATGTAAAATATGTATTCAAAAATGTTTCATTGTTTTAAACCTATAACTATATGCTTAGTAAAGATTTCATGTGAAAGGTTCTTGAAGGGAAAATGTACAATATAGACATCAAATTATTCTTTTTAGTCTTATTTTGATCTGAGAAAATTGTCAGGTTAATATATGTAAAAACTAAAATCTGAAAAACAATTCTATAACATCTTCTGATTAATTAATTTGATTTCTTAATGTAAACTTACTATGAACTATAATTCTCCGTTCGAGTATTCATTTTATTACAATTTTAATGTACTCGTATAATTACTATTAAAATTACTGTATTATTACAAACATCCTCTGTCTGCAAATCTTGTCATTACACTACCTACTGTTTATCTCTATTAATTCTTTTAATATACAACATTCTATATTTTGACTTATAGATACTTCTTTAACTAAATTCTGCCCATCCTGTTATATTAATACTTCGCATTCCAACATGACAGTTATTCACCAACACCCCAATATTCTAGTCAATCTTATTAACAGATTTTACTGTTACTAAATAGTTATGATAGAATCTGTAAAACTGGACAATCCATCTTATGTCCACCCAATCTTTTATAAATAATATAGAATTTTAATTTTTTAGGGTTATTTGACACATTGGTTCGTTCATTTCAAGTGGACATTATGTTACATATACCAGATAAAACACTGATTGGTATAAATGTAATGATAACCATATTTCTAAATCAAATTGTAATACTTTTCTAAACTCTCGAGAGGCCTATATGCTTTGTTACCATCCCGATCAGTAGTAATAGAATAAGGGAAGTGGGACGCTAGCGCGCTATCAAACCGGTTAAACACTCCGCTGAGGGTCCTGATAAGACCCACACCTTATTATCTTTCTACTCTATCTATTCAAAATCTACTTCTTCTTTTGGTCATTTTTGGTCTTGTGTCCCGAATGACGGCTTCAGTTAATACGTAGCCACCTCAGGCATGACTTAACACCTTTTCATAGACCTGTGTTATAAGTGCAAGTATAACTTGGTGGAATCCCTTCATTATTTCTTCACTTTTGGTATTGGCTCCTTTTTTGGCTAGTTTTTTTTTCTAGGAAAATTTCTTTTCCTATGCCTTTTGTGTATCCAAGTTTGTTGGTTTTTTTGTTATATAGTTACCCAGCCTTTCTTTTTTTTGTATACAATTTTTTCTGTTTTATCTCTTTTCTTTCTGTCTGGTGAGCGGGTTTGGACTGATGGTTCCAATCAGGAACTAATAGTTTTTAAATTATTCTATTACATATTTTTATTGCGAGAGAATATACTTTGTGGTTATTAAAAATTATTAATACTTAGTGTTATTTTATTATATCTTATTCATTATATTAAACAAATTAGTTAAGAATGTTTCCGAAAAAATAGAATATTTGTTGAAGAGTCTTAATTTGTTAACTATAGGCTTAATTACGCTCACTAGTCAAATAATGGAATTCTTATATCTTTATCTTTAGATATTATTGATTTACAATATGTATTTAACAATAGCAACTCCAAACAGGGTAACAAAAGATATATTTTTTAACGAAGGAATATGGTTAAGTGTTTGTAGTATGAGCCTATGAAATGAATATAATTGCTGAATATCTAATCAGAAATAAGTTTTTTAATAAGCTTACCTACAGTAAATTGACAAAAATGGTTACTTACATTATAAATGAAACAATTGCTGATAGAACGATATAGACAATACAGAAGCTTTGGATGTAAATTATGATAGACTGAATAAATTATTAAGCTAACTACCTATTTATTATATTTACAATCTTTAATACATATCTACACTGCACTATACACTATATGGAGCACACATTTCAAGAAATGATTATCACCGATTAAGCCTGCATCCTAATTAATGATAGTTTCCGATAGTAGTTTCAAATCTGAAAAAAAACATAACTCAGTAAGACATTTGTTTTTTTATCGTTTACAGTGTCATGTAAAATATAAGCATTAAAATTAGTTTTAAAATATTTCTTTAAAAGGGAGAGTAGCAATCTATATATTTATGAATACACATACGTAAACAATGTGCATATGGTATTCATATTTATTAAATACTGGAGTTGTTTATTCGGATGATAATATTAAAATACAAGATGATATTTTTAATCTCATGATATTTTAATATTCGTAAAAAAAACTTGCTTAACATTAAACGTACAAATAGGACAAAAAATAGTAGCCAGACATTGTAATGCAACTCTTTTCATTTGCTCCGGCACTGTAATAGATTCACGCAATGACATTGCCGAACTATGGCCACTCATCGACTCAATAATTCTCTCTTCTGCAGATTCTTACTCAAGAACAATCGTAGCTTCTTGTTCTTATAAATTGTCCAGCCACGTCACGGTTTCAACACATAGGTCACCTTTCTCGCAGTATTAGGTGATACGTTTTTGCAGAGAAGTAAGTATCCTCATCGCCTCTTCACCATCGTCTTCAAACCTCCATTCTTCGTCCTCGCTATTGTCTCGATCATTCACGTTCAAATGACCAAGCACGTAATCGACCATATCTGCCGGTAATTCTTCCATATTCCACAATCATACTAACACCACACACTGACACAAATCAGAATTTATTAAGCTTTCGTCAGTTAACTGAACTTAAGTCAGATTACGCAATTAATTGATATTTTCAGTATACTGCAGGCTAATCTGGAATTTCAACCGCTCAAGCTAAAATCATCAGAATTTCTCGCCTTGGACTTCGAGGACCTCAGACCTTGGACGACGTCCTCGACTGCTAATTCTGTATGGTATACACCCGTGTCGTCTGTTCTCTATTACATGTTAATTTTCTGTAAAATACTGATTCACTTAAGAAAGCTATCAATAGTGGTTTACTTTTTTATGAATTGAAAGAACTATTAAATGGAAAAAATGTATTACTCAAAAGGATTAATTGTTGAATTTGCATGCAATTAATAGAATATAGAAATAAAGCAAACTTTGGTCTTACAATGTAAAATAAACATATGTAGTATGTCTTGCGAATCTTCAGTCAACAACAATACAATGCATTACATAAATTAATTAAAGAATAAAGGTGGAAAGACTTATAGTTTGACAAGATTCCACATGTAAAAGAAATTTTTTTAATGCTGAAAAATATAGCTCATTGATTAAGAAAAAGTAATCAGTTAAACTTCTTTGTCAATAATTATTATGTAAGTACGACTGCATAATTTAACATTATAGTTTTTTTTTAACTGCTCCAAATAACCCATACAATTTGACATAAATATATTGTAATCGGTGATACTCAAACTGTTCATAAAAAGCCAAAACTAACTTGTGCTCTAATAAAGCGGTCTTAACTTTATAATTATATATACATATATGAATATATTTATTACAATAATGTATACTATCTATAGCTACGGAATATTACAATATGTAGCAGTCGTTTTACATAGAATTTAAAGATATTAATTTACTTTACATGAAATAAATTATGCAAACAATAAGTTTCATTTTATTGTTTCGAGTGAAATATTTAAATTTAAATATCAAATTCAAAGAGAAGAAAAACACAATGATGTGTTTTGCGAAAATAAAACTTGTCAGTCTTAGGGGATTAAAAAAGGAAGCGTTTAAACTTTTTCTTTATTTAATGTTTGCTTGGAAATAATAGTGAGAATATAAGACATCTTCCAACAGACATTGAAAATCGTAATGATTTTATAGTCATGTTTCCATAGAGGTATTCGCGTAATATTTTCTTATCTGTATTTATGTTCTGACTACTTCTGTACTGGCTCTGCATAGTAGTTATATCTTATCTATTAAATCCTACTTTCTTGAGTCGACATTCATACATATACATAAAAAGAAGTTAGAACTAAGAAAAATGCATCAAGATAAAAATTCGAAATAATAATTGAGCTCTCCTAATATACTATATGCCAGAAGTGTTCTTCTCTTCCCTCATTAATTCCCCTTTATAGTCGCAAAATGGTTACCTTCCTTTCTTTGTAACCTAAAAGACCTATTTATACGAACGATAATACGTAGTGTGGCTTGGCGTGACGAGTCAAAACATAATTATAAAAATTATTAACTTAATGCGCGATGAAAATAAGCATTTCTCACTTTAAGCTGTTTGACTGTTCACTAAAAATAAAGTTATGCAGGTTATACCTATAAAACAGCAATTATATATTAATTTGAAGTGTCGTGACATTATTAAAAGTTAATAATTATAAGCCACATCGTGCTGGACACGTTAAGTGAAATACGCTTTATTTCAGACCAAGATAGTAATGGTTGTATGGTAAATAACTTTTACGTATTTGCTAAGAACTTGAACATAATTGAACTGTGCAACAGCAAGGCCTTAGCTCACCCATTAGAGAGTCATCTTCTTCTTCTGCCGCAGCAGCTTCGGCAGCGAGTTCTGCGGGAGTCTTTCGCTTTCTGCCCAGTCGACCGTCTTCATCCCCCCCCATCATCGCGTTCTCTGCCAGCATAGGATCTTCCTTCTTCTTCAATCCGTACTGATGAGAGGAGAGAAGAGGAGAATATATATTATAGATTCTATAATATAGAGTATACTATAAAGATACAGTAGCTAGAATCTTGATGAATGTGATAGAAAGAGAAGTAGAAAGGATCCGCAAAAATCTCTTATGATGTTCGATGGTATTTTTAATGAGCATGCTGGAACTATTGTTACACTGTAACGTAATGCTTGCTCGACTTGTTACTATTATGTCTTCTATTTATACTTGATCTGCGAACATGTGAATTTGGAGGAAGTTGTAAAGAAAAAAAGAGTTCATTAATATATGCTTTTTTTATATTTTCGTACATCTTATTTTATAACCTGTAGACAATTCACGATTCAAGACATCGATATTTTCTTCTTTTGTGATGCCAATGTTTTATTTAAATATTAAATTATTAAATAAAACAAATTTTTATGTCAAGAATGTACGTATATACATATACACATAATTAAATAAATAAATAAATTTAGTAACCAGAAAACCTTCGCAGTTAAACTAAATATTTATGTATTTAAATTGATTTTTCAAAAAATGATCAAACATTTTCTTGAAAATTAAATTTGGGCTTTTAATATTAATAGTCAAATTCAACAATAAAATGCATCTAATTATTCTAAAGAAGTCTGTAGTATTTCTGCTATCAAAATGTATATTTCACAATTTCTAAACAAATGAATAATATAGATACATTATTATATACAGGATGATCTAAAAATGACCTTTAAGTAAATTTTGTAATATCGTTGATAAAAATAAACTTATGTCAAAAATATAATTTAATACTAAAGAAACAGTGGAAAGTTTCAAAAACTCATTGCAAAGTTCAATTATTGCAGTTCAAAATGGTGTTTCTTATCTTTGTTTCACATTTAATTTTGACTAATAACAGAATTACACACTTTACATAATAGATATGCAAGTGTGTAACAGTGCAACAAATATGCAACAATGCAACGAATGTGCAACATTGCAACACATGTAACACAGTGGAACAAATGTGCAACAGGGCAATGAATATGCGACAATATTCAGAAACAACGTATAAGGTAAAACAAAAATAATAATTAGTTAGTTAAAACAATAACTTTAGTTTTAAATAGAACGATTATATAGTTGAACTGTACATTTAACAAATGTTATAAATAATGCAAGGGTACATTTTTGTATCACCCTGTCCGATTATATACATAATTATATAATTAATAATATAATAATAATACCAATAACGTCTACATACATCATACTGTATACAAATAAGTACACGTAATTATGTTAAATATTCCTTTAACAAGCTGATCAACAAATATAACACTGCTATCATCGCAAATATTATAAACACTATAATCATATACATAGTTATACGTAGATATAAAAAATATATCTACCTATTTATATTCCGGTAGGAATAATTTATTGATACAAATCCATTTTATCAATCACATTTTGTATTTTTGTCAGAATAATAACAACATCTAAATTTTGATATGTTTTTCACTCTCATATGAAAGCAGCATGATCACTCAGCGTGAAATTAGAGAATATTACACCTTGTTTATAATATTATACACAATATGTTTATCAACAAAATAAATTAATCTTGTAATTATAGAGAAGGAAGCAATTGAGAAGATTATTGTACAAGCAGGGTAACAAACAAACAAACAAAAACATAGGTACATACATATCTAATACCGTCACACGTAGCAAACATGTAATAATTCTTCTTATCATTTACATATTCGTAGAAATATGCAATATATTTTTTATACTGTCTCAAAATTGATTGTGTGCAAAATTCAGTCAATAATCTATTCTATAATAATATAAGTAATTTTCCATTTCTAGATGTTTTCCACAATACAAAATAGTAATTTATCTTGTTTATCGATAGAGTATACATACATGTATATATATATATATATATATATTTGTTCTTATTTTACTGTCATAAAATACAAGAAGTAATATTTTATAGTACTTAACTATAATTTCATTATTTTAGTACTAGATGTGCATAGCTGGCCAATACTTGGATTAGTATACATATATATCGAAGCAAAAAGCGTCAAATAACAAGACAAACAACTAATTGATTGAAAATCAAGAGGTCATATATCTTTAAAATTATGCCGAAATGATTCCATTTTTATATTTATATTTAAAATTATAATATATTTATACACACAGAAATACGTCTAATTATCTTTTAGATTGGTAAAATATATTTGTATGTTGTTGAATTTCAAAGCAGACTATTGTTAACGTATCAATTACATGACAACATAATGAAGAGACATTTAATGCTATTTTACTATTTAGTGAGTAAATAAAATAATTTTATAATATATATTTTAATTCATGATTAAATATATTTAATCAAGTCTCTAAATATTAATTTTCAATGAAAAGCTGCAATTTTCTATTTTATAAAATAATTTTGTATTATAGGATATTGGGTACTTAAAAATTACAGAAGAATACATAATTTTATCAATAGTTGGTATACTATTTTTATTTATACGAGCAAACCAGTAATGGATTTTAATTTTATTATGTTTATACTATTCGGTTTAGTAATTGGGATTTATTTCCTCTTTCGATCTATTAGTAAAATGATTAATGTTTGCATTCAATGTTTATTACATTTATTTCAAGGAAATATTTTGATGTGTAATGAATTGGATTGAAATGTGATATTTTCAGCATTTGGTTTGTATGTATAATATTGTAAATAGGTATCACTTATACGACAATATGAAATTTAAAAAAGTTATGTGTCATTTTGTGATATTATTATTATAAATGAAAACATTACAGTTTAGCATGAGACATTGTAAAAGAATTGATAAATTTAATTTTTATATAAAATTTACATACATAGGTACGAACACATAAAATAGCCTTATAATGAATACAGGTTGTTTTAATCATATAAGTCTATATTATGGGTATACTGAGCTCCTACATGATTGTTATAACCATATATTTATAATCTATATATAAATATATAATATAACATAATATATAAAACTGAAACAATTGTGAATTCTTAGTAGAAAAATTCCAACGCCAATCAATATTATGCTAATAAATTATTTAGGTGGTTATCTATTGATTCGCACAAAATTATATATATTTATAGACAGGCGCATACTGAATAATAGGCTTTTATTATGAGACTTATAAGTAACAAAACACCCCATCCTATAATGTACATATAGTATTGCATTTGGATAAAATTGCATAAATAGTGTACTCATAAATATATGTAAAGGAATATAGAAATGTGATTTTAACTTATTTAGTTTGTATGTTATAATATGTATAGTGTACAAAACAAAATATGTTTACAATATATGTAAACAATGTACACGTGAATGTAAAACAATTTTCGTTTATTCATCTATTTCTAGCATTACTGAATGAACTCTTAAATGGCATTTTAAAACACTTCATTTTTATACATTAGTTTGCATATGAATATTTTTTGTGGTGATAACACTAACCATTTCATTATATTACATTTAATTTACTGATTAGAATTATTTTTATGTCAAAACTTCGAATTTTTGTAAAGAAGGATATTCAACAGATGCTTAATTTAGAGTAAAAGGAATATATAAATAATTTGTTGTCCGTATTATTAAATAGATATTATTAAGATAATATTTTTCAATAAAATGAAAAAAGAAGTCAAGAAAAATGTTTATATTATTGTATATAATATTTTATAAAATATTTATTCTTAATTCTTGATTCCACTAAATTTTAGCGTCAATAAGAAATTATGAAATGTATAACTCAAGTATAAAATATCCAAACCAATAAGCTTTGTTATTGATTTTTCACAATTTTAAACGGTTAGTAAGAACCTGAATGAAATTTAAAAAATAATTCTTCGTTCATTCTATAACATATCAATTCTTTTAACGATTTCGCTCAATTCTGAACCGCACCCTTGTGTGTAAACTTATTATATACATATATATATATAGGAAATTAGAATTAAAAATAGTTGGAGCGAAAAATATAAACTGTGTAGCGCTAAAAGAAGAATAAAGTAAAAAGTAAGTTTGAAAAAGGGGAAGAAAAATAAGAGAAATATGTAAAACATAAGTTCTTTAACTCATGAGTGGTATATCGAGGTAAGAGAAGTGGATGTGTTTGCTACCTTGTCCCGAATTCCTTGTCGCATATTCTCCCTCTCCTCCTCCTGTTTACGGTGCTTCTCTTGTCGACGCTCTTCGGCTTCTCGAAGCGCCTGCTCCACTTCTGGGTCGATCTCTTTCTTCTCTTCACCTTCCTTCTCTTCCTCTTTGTTCCCCATCGCTCCTATATAGAGAGGGGAGAAATGGAAAGAGACGAGAGAGAAGGGGAAACCAGAAACATCAAAGATACCTCTTGTGGGATTTATTAGCAAGTGTCACTCCTTTCCTTTCCGATCTTCTTTTTTTCTAGTAAACAACAACAGCACTGAAGTCGGTGTAAGTTATGTTAAATTATAGTTATAGACGAAAAGATGCTAACTGAATTAAAAATTTAAAAGATGGTAATCGTTTAAAACTTGCAAATAAGCTTTTTGAGTGATATTTAAAGTGTTGTGGTTATATTTTCAATTTTTTTAGACCAAAAAGTTCTACAATTATATTTGTCCTTTCCATATTATCTGAAATTTACATTTTGTTTTTCATCGATAATTTCACAAAGACGAATTGTTATCAGAATCTTGTAATCTCCGTCAGGCCTCCGTTCATTGAATTAATATGCATCAAAATAAGTCAACAATATGATCTCATTTATCACATTGCTCTTAATAACTTACAATAATTTTACACATTCATATAAGCATCAATAAGATTTTCAGTATTTAAAATATCAAACAATTTGCGAATTCCGTGTAGGTTCAAAATAATTAAGTACCTACACGCTAAAGAATAATGCGTTATATTATCTGTTATATCTAAAACTTAAACTAAGGGATTACTCTGTTATGCTCAAACAACTATACCGCTATATTATCCATTATATCCAAAACCTAAAACATACACTTGACATTTTTTAGAAATTTTATGTATATAATATATCTTTAAATATAATTCTAGTAATCTATAAGCTTGACGTGTTCTTCAAGTGGCGTTTATAATTACCATAACGATAACTCTCTAAATTTAAACGCGGATTTTAACATGTTAATGGCAGTACCTATAGCCAGATGTCATATTAACTCTATTAAATGGTCTTCACTCACTCCTTTGTATATTTATTGATACATTTTTAATATCTTTTAAACGCAATTTTTTTATTAACGCTCATATCTCTGTATATAATTCTTTAATTCTTTAATTTTTGCTTTTTATTCTTTCTGACCATATATGGATGTAAAGGTACATCGAAAGCATAGTCCTAGTTTGGCATAGTTTCATTTGTTTTAAATGTAAGTGATTTTTCTTATTTTAATTTCTGTATAAAACTTTAAGTTCTGTTTTGAAACATAGTTCAAAACCATTATTTTAGGATAATAATATAACAGAAAAATTTGTTATCCGTTATATACTAATTGATGCTTCAGAAATAAATATAACGGTATATTTTTATTCGTTATATATATATCATAAGATTTTAAGAATAAATATAACGGATGATACTTTTCTAATTGTTCAAATTTGATATCATGAATTCCATCTTAAATTATTGAATATAATGGATAATATAACAGATTCTCATTCTAATATTTTAGTTTTTCGTTATATAATCCGTTTAATTGTTAGTGTGTAGTCAAAAGAAGAACGTGTAATAACATGCTATATTTTAAGTCGCTATTTAGATTCATGAAACATATAAAATTAGGAATTTGTCAATTTTTAAATTATGAATATATGCAGATTAAATGTAAAATGAGGTAAATTAAAACAAAAATATAGTTTTAATCTATAATGTAGTAGCTGCACAAAAAGTGAACAATGTCATCCTTGAAAGATTAGCCATAAATAATTAGAAAATCTTATTAATTTTCATGTATTGAATGTAAGTTAGTATGTTATTTTATTGATGTACTTTTAGTAAATAAATATATTTTGTATTTTAAATAAAAATGTATGACCTAAATATTATTTTATGTCATATACATATTGTATATATATATATATTTGTATCGGACATCAAATTTATTTAAATTAAAGATTATGTATATTATAGATTATATACATAGATAATATGTTATAGATTATTATGTATAAGGTTAATAAGGTTGATTAACGTAATATATAATGTTAACATTAATTTATATATTTTTTTGTTTTTTTGCTCCATCTTGTATTATAAGGTTTTATTGTTAGGAAAACTTGTCACAAAGCATCGCACAACGACAAAAAATGAATACAGTCCCCGATCAATTGAACCACTTCACTAAGTCAACTGTCCAGAATTTGCATAATATATTATTCCTCATTCATAATTTTGTACCCGAAAATAGAAGTCCCCCCTGTATAGACCTCTGTTACCTACATAGAAGTATGTAACGACACAACAGAGCTAGAGAGAGGAAGGAAAGACTAACAATAATTTGAGGGTACAGCAGAGGGATGCCTAGAATTCGAACGATGTTGAGCATATTTCTAGTTTCTATGCCAACGTCTGCTCGCTTGATGGAGCAAACTTTCTGGTTAGAAGAGTTAGTCAATGAATATAATATGTGTATACAGACAGACCCGACGGCTCGGAAAGCTAACAACGTGTCGTTCGATGGGAAATAGGAGAAAGAACAAGTCATTTTGTGTATATATTAGGTTCTATTTCAATATTATTATATACGTATGAATAGGTGAATGAATTGGAACAAATAAAGGTAAAGAAGAGGAGAAGCGAGAAGAATTGAGAACTCTGTAGATTGCGTTTATGTTATTTTTGTGGAATGATGGTGGCGGTTCCTAGAAGTGGAGATTTGGTTTTAGGGGGACTATAGTCTGAGAGGGAAAGGGGGTCGATTCGAAAACATTGGATGGGGTATATGTTGCCGTATATGTAGATTCAATTTTGGTATGGCAACACATAAACAGTCGCATAAGACTGCAGACAGCAAAGAATACTGTTCGCCTCATAAATATATATAGAGGGGTGGATGGCGTTGTAAATTTAAGAAATCTGGTGGAGAGATAGAAAGTAATGTACACACACGAACAGTGGAAAAAATAGTGTAGAGATTTTCTGAGTTCTTTTATTTTATCGTCTTTTTGATATTATTTACTTCCCTTGTAAGCGGAGTAAATATATGTTTATATTTCTTAACATAGAATGTGAGGTGATGCGTGCACCACATATAAGCTAACAATAATCAATAAATGTGTCCTTGGAAAACTTAGTTTCTTCCTGTTTTATATACATAATATACGAATTGTGCGTCAGAAAGTTGGAGCACGTATACTATATATACGGAGGTAAAAAAGTTCCAGATCAAATTTCTTATTCCTCCCTATTATTCTTATCTGTTTTATGGGTATTTGGTATAAAACATAGAAACGTACATACATATGTACATACAAACAATCGCATGTATACTGAGAACATCAAATTACCTTTTGAGCTGCGGAATAATGAGGTGTTATGTGAAAGAATGTAAAAGAGTAAAAATATTCTTTCCTGGGAACAGAATGAATCAATGATTATCTATCTATCCATCTGTGTAATCCATCCATCTCCAATACATATGAGATGCGTTCTATCTGATAACATTTTGTAAACATGAATTGTTATGTAGTTTAATAATAATATTTTATGTTGTGGTTGACTTTAAAATTTATGCATAGTTTTGTAATTATTAAAAAAAAACGTTAATGTTTTCAAAGTGGCTTTTACATTTTTGGAAAAATTGATTTAAATTGTAATATTTAATTTTATTTACTTTGTAAAATATTGTGTTAATATTAATATAATATCAATTTTCTGAAAATATTCTAAATTTCTAAATTTAAGATTTAAATGTAAACAAAATTTCAATTTTATATTTTTAATTAGTTATAAAATATCACCCATTACATTTAATATAAAAATATTGGAAAACATTTGATAAACTGTTCACTGGTATATCTTATTTTTACTAACTATAATATTTGGTCATTTAATATGATGGATTAATAATTATCATATTAATTCATTTCAACAAATGCATACAAATACATATACAAGATATGTAATCAATAAAAACATAACTTTTTAGTATAACATATTTTTCATAATATTCAAATAAATAAGACATACTATATGTATATAATGTATAAAAATAGGAATTGTGTTTAAAATTTGCAATTTTATAATTTCTGAAAGACTGCTTAAAGTTGTCAACTTATAATTTGTTATGAAACAATTGCCTCGGAATACAATTGCAACTATATAATTGCAATAAGATTTATTATATGATTATATATGTATATATTTCATTATACTTTGCATATTTTTTTAAATTCAAATACAATAAATATGTATATTTTACATACACATTGATATATTTGAACTAAATTTATATTTATATTTCGAGTAATGTTTTGCGTATACTAGGTCATCTTACCTTCTTACGCAATTCAACTTACAAATCATGAAATACATGATGGTTATAATAAATAATATGGTTATACCTTCACATCAAATGCATACCCATGTCTAATACCGTGAGAATGTGTGATATGTTCGTCTTGTTTCAAAATTTACTAACAGTTAATGACAAATTAAAAGAAAATTTTTGTTTGAAGGTCATGTCTGTTAAATAGAGACAATACATATATATAGAAATGAGAAAGTTTTTATTATATTTATATACATCTATGCAGTAAATAAGTTATGTTTGTCATTCTTGCTAAAGGAATATTTACATGTAACTCAATATAATAATTGGAAAACAGATTACAGAAAAGTATTTTTTTAAACATTGAGTAAATAATATGAAATAAAAAAGCATTACAATTTAAGCAGAATATATGCAATAATTAGGTATATTCATCCCCAATTACTTTTCGTGATTTTTGGGATTTATTTATATTATTTAATATATGGGAACAGTAATTGAGCAAAATATTTATGTTATTATGGATGTAGGTATTTCTTGCAAAACAAGTTTCGATGGAAAATGAAAAGAAATATTTCACGATATCTTACAAATTTGAATGTTAAAACTTAATGACTTATAACAATATATGTTAGTTGTCTGACTATGTATATAATGCGATTCTATTAAAAAAACTCAATACAGTTTCTAAGATTAATCTGAATACATCTTAAACTTTCTTTATTGAAATCTAATTGAAATTGTAATATGTATGTATATGTGCAATGCAATGATAATATTATTTACAATTCATGTTATATGTACTTTCATAGTTTTGAACTTTTAGAATGTTTCTCACTATACTTTGTATTTTTACAAAAACAATTTCTGTACTATTTATTCGGTCAAATAAATGTAAATAATCTATTATTAATTTCAAAAATTATTTGTTGGTCGAGAATTAGACTATTAAATCTGATAATAGTTATAAATAAATAAATAGAATGTACTGATTAACTAAATTAGAAAACAATTATTTTTGTAACTATAGGTAATAAAAAAATAAGCTAATAAACTAAAGATTTTATCAATATATTTTATTTTATACAATATTCTTTTGGAGAGATCGAAAATAGTTACAATAAAGAATTAAGAGGGGCTAAATTCATGTCTTTTTTTACAAAATTCAGAGCGAATGATAATATACATATGTATTTGTTGTTTGATTCAAGATAATTTTGGGTTAATTTTAAAATATAATTATGTAGAATATTTCTATCTTGAAAACGACAAGATAAAATAGTATTTAGCAGCGAAGAAAACGTTCCTACTTATAGCACACGGGAAAAATTATTAATTATTAATTTTGCGTTTAAAGGCAAGCAAGACATAGCAGTATCTTTGGATCATTAAATAGATGAGTCGGGTCTGAAGGTTTTGAGGCCGGGTGGGTTATGCCTACACCTCTCACTCTTGCTTATAAACTGCGTCTATTTAATTTGGGAATAGTTAAGCAAGCTACGTTGCTCACGGCTAGCTAGCTATGGTGTATTTTAGTGGGTTATAAATGTATCCATTAATCAAATTCTACTCTATGTCAAAGGCGATATCTCTTTCTTTCCATTTCTGAGAGGAAATTGCTCATGAAGCAGATTTGGAAGGTAATGTGTAACAGTGAGTGAGCACTCCAGTAGATCTATGTTTGCTCCAAGAGCTCTGAAATTGTTGAAAAGGCTGAGTTTTCACTTTAAAAAAGAAATAATTATAGCTGCGGTATATACCTTATCTTCAAAATTTTCGAAAATAGAGAGAAATTGATTTGAAATTAAAATGTGAATAGGGTGAAACTAAATATTACAATTGTAGTTAATTTAATATTTTATTAATAAAATTTAATCTTTATACATGCTAAAATAATTCAAACAACACTTATAATGTGAAATATGTTTGGATATTTAGGACCCAAAATATTTCTTTCCCAAATAAAAGTTAAAAAAATGTTTCTTTACGTATCAGGTTTATTACTTGCAACATTCACAAAATGTACATTTCGTTTCATATGAAATTGGAAATATTTATGGTTTTTGATAAAATTTTATTCCACTAAATGTCAGGTATGTTTGTAAATGTTAATGAATCATATTTTATTTATTAAAAAAATGCAAGTACATTTATGTTTTGCAATTTATTTATTTTTAAAGACAAATGATTTTTGGCGTTTGGCTTCTATTTTTCTTTAAGTAAGGATAAAAAGGTTTAGTCTGAAGTAGTATCCAATTATTATTAATTCCTTTTTATGTAGATACAGTCCACAAATTAATAATTATGTTCAACTTGCAGCACACTATATCTAATACATATAGTTTTCTGTTGGCATAAGGATCTTATAAATGTGATTTTACTGTGGTGTTTGATATAATGTGTGTAGGTACCTAACACATTTTCTAAAATGAAATCTCAAGTACAGTTAAAAAAAGTTTTTTAATGTGTAAATTTAATGCTATTTATAAATCAAGTGATCAGCAATGTCTTTAATTTGTTTGATAGAATGTTATTTTTAGTTCAGAATGAATGCAATTTTCGTTATTGTAAGCATCGTTTAAATAATTGTTACCATTACATAAAAACATAACTGAAAAATAGCATTTCATGATCGCACATATATATTCCCAATAAAACCCATTAAATTTATTAACTTTAAACTTTTTAATCTACCGATTTAAAATAATAAAAATAATAAAAGTGTAACTAAAAATATTGCAGTTTAAAGAAATTAAATTAGTTGTAAATGAAATAAATTATGTTGTGTCAGTGATTTAAAATGTAAATGTTTAGCCGCATTATAAAATTATATGCTTTTTGATCGGACACATAATTACTTGCCGTCAAAATTCTAATAATTTGCTATTTAAAATAATTCTCCTAAAAATTAAATGAAGTGTGCTATGTAACATAAACATTATTTTTTAGAAACATTTATTTAGAAACAATAAAATAGTAGATCTACTAATTTAAAATCATACCTTTATGTCATCGATAAGGTAATACAAAATAAATAATTCATGCATATATTTTATATTGCATTCATGTTTAATTGTTTATATATTCACCACTTATTAAAAAGATTATTAATTTATAAAAAAAGGCAAATACTTTATTTTTTATATCAAATGCATAGTATCGAATTTGTTTAAATACAATATGTAAAACATTTGCGAAAAAAAGTTTTTCATCGGTTTAGGCGATTTTACTTAATATTTGCAATATTAAAGTAATATACAAATTTGTGTTCCTACAGAAGTGTATCACTAAGTTAAATACAATTGTGTGGATTTATTTATTTTGATAAATTGAGTAGAATTAGAAAAAAGTCTTCTTTGTTAGAAAAATTATAGGAAAGTATACGAATACATAAGTCTGATGCGTAAAAAGGTATTATTATAAAAAGGAATTAGAAATTATAAAAGGCATTACATTATTTGATTGTATGTAGTTACATATAATGATCAAATTACATACCTTTTACAGAATCCAGCTGGTTTCCCAACATTTGTTTAGCAATAAAACTCGCCATTTTGGTATTGTTTTCTTAAAATCTGAACGGATGATTCTTTGATCAATATCACACGAAGATGGTATGTTCCACCGCAAAAGATTCCTCAACTTGACGAAGATGTTTCGAAACTGTGGGGTAGTGGATAAATTGATGGACGTTTGAGTTCCAAGGGAGTAGATCAGGACGGAGGTGAAATTCGGTCGGAATGTGAGGTGGTGCTCACTAAGAATGAAGCTACACACGGAGGGAAAGAGAAAAAGGTGATAAGCACACGCTGAGCTTGGCTCGGGGATTTTCTTTCTATTGAGAGGGAAAAGGAGTGTCGATTCAAAGAGCTGAGCAGTGGTGATGACGAAGAAAGGTAAAACGATGTGTTTACCACTGAAACTCTTCTAAAACTACAGGAGAGAGATAGAGAGAGAGAGAGAGGGGAGTAGAAAGAGAGGAGATGAGGAAAGAGATGGAGCTGTTCTAGAAAGCCCGATGGGCTAGTTGTGTTAAACTGCGCGCCAATCACTGAAGAAGACAACGAAGCAATTCAGGCAGCAGGCTTGTCAGAGGACATAAGACTTGAGGCGGCAGGCAGAACGGATTTGGGACGAAGTGAGTGGAGGAAGAAACAGAAGGGCTAGATTTTGGAGGATCTTGCCTTCTATCGTCTACTCTGAGGAAAGTAGAGGGGGATGCCTTCTAGAGGAGATCAGTTGTGCCCCTGCAGAAATAGTCAGACAGAGATTGAAGCCAACACGAGAGAAGAAGGGGTCTTTTCCACCTCTAATCGAGCTGGAGATCAATTTGCCTTGATGTGTCTCGGGATCGATGCTAGTAGCTCTAAACTCTATGCAGCCAACTCAGCACTGGAGACCTAGACCCTGGTCGGATTTTAGAAATAACTCACAACTTTTTCGCTATATTGCTTCGCTGTATATATGCCTAGTCGGTCTGCTTCCTCTTTACTATTCAATCGTTACTGCCGAGCGCACTGACTCCCTCAATTTCCTGTCTTGTTAGCTATTTTCTCTCTTCTATCAGAGCTAAATGTTCGACTATGTAAACTCCATCTATAGCTAACTGTTCCCCTGCTCCTTCCTTCCTTTCTTAGCGAGTGGCATGTTCCTGCCTTCGTATCCTTAACTGTCTCTCTAAACTCTGCTTTGCCGACTTGCCATAGCGAAGAGTGAAATTCTGCATTTAGACGAGGATCTAGTGATAGCGAGAACCTTCAATTGACTCGCTGTATGATATCTCTCAGAGTTGACTAACAATAATGCCAAATACATACTCCTTCTAGGACAGCCATCTAGTCAAATAGTTCGGCCGACTCAGGAATAGTTCTCGTCCCATTCACTCCTAGCTATTGTGTTCTAGAGTGTCGTATTCCCAAGCGATGGAAGTAACCGAGAGGAAAATAACAGCAGCCAGCTCTACTTTTAGACATAGTTGGTTTTTCGTCCGCTTATAACTACATACATACTAAATCCATCGTGTTATACACGCCACAATTTTAATTTCACAATCTCTATATGTAGAAGAATTTCTAAAACGCATAGGGGAAATCTCCATTTACCAAAATCGGTCTATAATTGGCCTCGCGATAATATAGCTCGCAAAACCCTTTTCTCTTCATCCTCATTTTTAACTTCCAACTCTTGGTGTCCTTCTTTTGGACTTTGTCATAAAAATATGTATGAATTTAATGTACATACCCCTAAAGTTCACTATATTTTGCTATAGTGTTCATAATATGGTTTGCGTATCAAACCACAAATTATCTAATATATATAAGTTACAAACACACAGTCTTTCTTGAAGTCGATGCAGTTCAATTAAATTCTCTCTTCCCGCATTTTACCTTCGAAGAAACCTTGTCTTCTGTTTTCATACATATAGACATTCAAGAGCTTGAACCATTGAGCTTGGTAGAATAGATTTTGGCTCTATTCTACCTTCCACAATTCTTTGATCGCATCTCGCTATTATACACACACATAAGTATTATATATATTGGTTGATGGAAATTATTCAAGGAAATAAAAATGCAGTTTCTCTTATATTATACTGTCTCGTAGCTTATATCTGTCTTCTCTCTTACATTTTTCTGATAGATGTCTTCATTCTATTTCTTAGTTCTTCTAATTTTTATTTGCAGAAAAAATTATCGATGTATGTGTATGTACGAGTATATTGAAGAAAGATGAAGAAAATAAAGAATAGGCTTAGAAGTATTGAGTCTAAACGCAGTTTTTGACGTCTCTTTGTATTAGACTTAAGGGTTTTTATTTACTAATTATAGTTAAAAACCAAACTTACAATGCATACATAATATATAGCTAGTGTTTATAAGTACCACATACATATATACTAATATATCAGACATTTTTTACATAGCAATAAAAAACAAATCTACCATTATATGAAAATAAGCACAAATTACAGATTCTAATAAATCTATAGGATGGGTTTAAAAAATGACAATTTTTCAATTTGAAACACGTCTGTTTTCCGATTCTTGGAAAAATTATATCTCTATATTTGTTCATGCAGACATTTGGAAGATTTTTTTCCATTGTTTCTTTAGATATGTCTTTGATTAAATATACGTACATACTAAAAATTATATATTCTTTGAAGAACATGTTTTAAAGAATAAAAATTTACAAATATTTTCTACACATCTAAGTATTGTAGTTCCATTGAAGTAGTATATATGTATTTTGTATTAACATGTTGCTATTATAATATTAAGATATAATATGAAGAAATTTATAAATGTAATTACAGATTCCCTAAAAAATTGCTATAATATATATAATAATAAAAGTTTACAAATGAATACGTCTGAATATAAAGTGTCCATAGCAATTAATAAGAAATTTTCAAATTATTAAACTTTTAAAAATATTTCATGATATTTTTTAATTAACGTATTGACTTTTAAAACAAAGTATGAATAGCTAATTATTCTCAACGATACATTATAGGTTATACATTTTATTTACACAAGATTGCATGTACATATTCGTTTAATCTGTAAATTGAGCATTACATACATATTACATTAAATCCAGTTTTATATTCACATAAATGCATGATTAGCTGCTTTAAAAGCTCATTACTAAATTAAACGAATACATTTGTCATGTACATGTACGAATGTGTAAACATATATATGCACAATTACACTTTAATACAAGCATATAAATATATGTTGAATAAACACAAATTGTACAGTGTGAAACAAAAACAAAAACAAAAATAAAAACACAGAACCACTTACAGTGTACGATTTTGAATTGTATAAGAGAGTGTAAGAGATTAAGGGAAAATGTAACGGCAAAGGTTAAAATTGGGCTTTAGTTTTAGAAAGAAAGATAAAATTATAAAGTTGAAGCTAAGATGCAACAAGCACTATAGGCCCCGATTCTGCTACATTCTGTTTCCCACTATAGTGAGTACCATATAGTGCAAAAGACGTCTGGAATTAGAGTCTTCGGCATAAATTATTTAAATAATTTTAATTCAGAATTGATAAATGTACTTTTTACGAGACTTGCAACGATTTTTTAACAAATCGAAGTTTGCTTCATAAACATTACATTCGTTTTTCCTTTAATTCCTGCAGCTTAATCAGGTATTTGTATTTTATGTAATGTGTATTCAAGTAAGCATGGAATCATATATTACATATACCTACATATGAATTATCTTAAATTAAGTCTTAATTATTCTATAAATTGAAGTGTGAAATTGATAATACACCACAATTATGTTCACTTTAAAAAATATTTAAGTAAACTTTCACATGGAAAATAAAAATTAATTGCCTTCCTTATTTGTAATTTTTTGTTTGAATTAATAAGTTTGTCAAAGATAGAAGGTTTTATCATAGAGCTGACGTTATATCGTTAAAGAAACAAATATATCTTTTAGAAACAACACTTGCAATTAATCCAAAATAATATTGTAGAAAGTTAGTTTCAATCAATCAACCAAACGAAAATACCTCATATCAATTGATTAAAATAAATACGAGCCTCCAATGTCAATAATAACTTAAAAGTTTTATAGTTCGATCAAATGTGACTAAAAGAGCTTCGCAAGAGTTAAGGATCATTGTTATTCTGATCTGTTCTTGATGTCTTTCATTGTTCAAATGCAACCATTTATGAAACCGCAGAGGGTGGTATTAAATTCTGTGCACTCTTCTGAGCTGTATAGGTATACTAAATATTTTTTATATACTTAGTGCCCACAGTGTAAGAGGTTGATGTACGTTTCTTATTCCGTGTTATGTAATATTGCAATTATTTAATTATTTTAATATTTTTCATTAGGTTGTTGAAAAAAATAAAACATGTAAATTTAGTTCATTAAAAATATAGAAACTACGAAATTTTTTTAATATATATATTTTGCATACTTACAAAAAATTAAGGATTAATTTTTGAGAATTATAAATAAATTAATTTTTATATTGTTAATATATTAACAAATTTAAACGGTTAGTATTTAAAACTGTGGGTAGAAGGTGGTTTAGGATGGGTTCATTTCTAAAAGACATTAATATTAATAAATATTTGCAACAAATAAAACACAGTAGAGACAACAATACAAACATACTGTAAATATAGCGCACAAATTTTATCTATGTGAATTAACTGCATTCTATACACATTAAGCATAAGTTGAAAAGCAAAATTTCTATAGAAATAAAATTCCTTTCATCAAATAATTATGCTGTATACGAATATAAGTATATATAAATATATATCAAGTTTTAAACATAAAACAGTTTTGGTACTACTGCGACATACTACTTATAATGGAACAACAAAAGTAGTGAATGAGTGACTAGTAGGCCATGCAAGGCGGAACGAGATAAGGCGGATAATGACCAACCATAGATATTGTACTATACATTAAATCTTATGTAGCTGTTTAATGTATTGTACAATATCTATGCGATCAACACAGGGACACAAATAAACACTCAAAGACACATTATGAAGCTATAGATAATTTGGTGAGACCCTCACAATTATTGATTTTGTTACCCGGTGGACGACTCAAGTGCCGATTCTCCAAAGAGAGGAAAACTGACTGACGATTGTCTGAAAAGAGGAATGTGTGTTTCTGATGAATGGACAGTAGTAAAGTTGAGAGTAAGTCGAAACGACCATCCTCCTCTCATTAATTAATCCATTTTTGATATCGAAATGTTATTCATAATTTTAAAGGGATTTTAACACGTAAATATTTTAGCTTTTGACGCGTGAATTTAGATATTTTATTCAATTATCAATAATAATGTTCGCTGCATATAATGCAATAATGCAATATAAAGAACTATTTTTGTATAATAAATGTAATAATATACACTATAATGTATTGCAAATTAAAAAGATTAATAGAACATAATACTCATTACGGTGTCAAAATTTATGATTTTAAGAATTTTTTTTTAAATTATAATACTATAATGCAGTTCATATAAATGAAAGCAAACACGGATTTACAACATAGCACATTATTTATTCTGTTTTAAATTTAAACTTTTGTCTGATATTTATCATTAGGGTAAAAATAAAAGATTGTTTTATACGTTAGAATAAACTGTATATTAATAATATTATTTAAGACCTCTTCTCTAGCTTGTGAAATCATTAATTGGTAATAAACTAAATAATATTAATAAGCAATCTTTGAAATTATTTGTGACATTCTTTGAAATTATTTGTGACTTGTTTCTGTTTTGATTAAATTAGTTGGTTTTAAGGCTTGTAATTTTGAAATATTGTTAGTCATTAAGTGTTTGGCTAACATGAAAAGATATAATACGATACATAATTTCACTTATATATATATACAAATATATGCATCCTATGATTTTATTTAAGAGAATTTTTATAAAATTCACTATTTCAATAATTGTGAATTTTAAATCTTTCAGTAAAATATATATCCAAAATTTAAATTTCTTAAATTGTTTACAAATGATTAAAACGAAATATTTTATTTAACTATAATATTAATTTAATTATGATAAAAATATATTTGTATCAATTTATATTTGCTTAGTAGAATCTGCTTAAATATGGTTAAAATCTATTAGGGTGATCAAGTTAGCCTAGAAACAACGTACAGATTATCTTTGAAATATTTAATTATTAACGTATATTTTCTATCGGAATACTATCCAATTTAAGTGAAAATATCAATATTAAATATACCTATATGAAACAAATAAAAATATTTTGTTCATAGACTTATTTATTAGTTCATTATTTTAGATATCGGATATTTAGCTTAGTTTATCTGATAGATTGGAATAGATTATTATTTCAACCAATATAGGTAATATTTTCAACATCAGCAAAATTTAAGATGCTATTTTTACGTATTAGTATTTGTATCTGCATCACGATTTGTATTATTAATTATAACAATTAATTAATCTATTGATGATTTATTTATGATTATAAGCTTATGAGATGAATGATACAATAAATTTAAAATGACATATATTTGCGTTTAAAGTTATTGTTAATGTACATAATAAATACGTATTCAATACTAAATTTAGTAAAACATAATAGACGAAAATATCTCCTTCAAAAGCCCTAGTAGTCTTTTGAACACTGAAATTAGTAAAATTTAAAAAGTATCTACTATTATAAAATTTGGAATATAGATAGCTGCACAGCTGCACATATGTTCATAAAAACTACTGACCTAGTTTAAAAATGTTGATATAATTGTGATAGATAAATTCTTCAATGTTGTAATTCTTCTAAGTTTGCTCGTTAGTAATTATAACAGTAAAAGAGTTTGTTTCACAGAAACGAAATAAAAATGTCTGAAACATCTTAAAAAATGAATCGTATTCTGCTGTACTTTTTATCTAACGCAAAAAAGGAACAGGTTGGGATAAAGCCTACAGCAGATGAGTTGATATGACAGAAATATGAAAACATGTGAACATTCTTCCATTATCAATGCTGTTGAATATAGGTATATACACAGTGAGTGATGGTACAGTTTGTAAATTAATTGAAGAAAATATATGTAGAGTTATCAAAGGTTTCCCATGGGTATCGGTTGCAAGTAATTACTCTTTATGTACCGGAATATTTAATGTAAATTATATGTACGTGTATGTAAGCATACAAGCTATATTAGACAGTTATACATAGGACTGAATTACAGTAATTGTATTTTATGATGAAGGAACCAAAATATAGAGCGATGAAATTACTCCAGTCTCGTTATCTCTTTTCACTTTGCTCTGAGTTGAAAATTGTATCTAAAAAGGTTAACATTTTTCATTGATATATGCATATGCATATTCACATTCATATTTTAATTTTAATTTTGTTATTATAAACTCTATATTAAGTTATAGTTATAGTTCGTAGATAAATCATGGATACATAAATTCATAATTTTATGACATGCAAATCATGTCACCAGCATGTGGGCACCAGCTGTTAATTGTAATATTTCTTCGGTCTTATTAATCCTTTTTAACTGGTTTTTGAATAGAATCGTTAGTTGTAATCTTCATTATTACCATAGAGTAATTATACATAGAGTTTTGACTCTTATTGATTTCATATGCATTGTGTTGTTCAGTTTTGTCAATATAAAATCGTTTTATTTTAATGAATGGGATGTAAATGGGTAGACTAGAAGTAGTGTTAAATATTTTTATTAAATTTATTTTAAGAGCAAAATATACATATTCATACAATTCTAACATTATACGTAAGTTGTCTATAATATATAATTCATTGTCTGTGTATCTAAAACTGTTTTACTGCATAAACAATTTAATTGCTGTGAATTTTAAAAACATTATTTTGTAAAAACTTTTGTGTAGACGAATTGTAGTATAAAACTGCATACAGAATCAATAAGAGTCGAAACTCTATGATAATATGTATAAGCTTGATTTATTGAATATTTACCCTATAGGGCAAAATATAATGTCAAATTAACTAAAATCCGTTGTCTGTAATAGTAATATAAATTTTAAAACAATGTATTTCAAAATTATTTGCTTCTTCAAATGTTTTATAAGAGAATCTTTAGTCAAAGTTTTGTATTGTATTTATTTATAAAACATTCTTTGGTATATATACTCTATAGTATAACACGTATATATATCACATATTTAATACCGGATTATTTATAACAAGTAAAATTCTGGAAAAGGAAATATTTAAAGGAATTATAAATACTATTAGGTACATTTCTTATTTATATGTACACCTATGTACGATAACATCACTAACTTAGCTCGAACTTATATTCTATGTAATATAAAATAAAGTGGTGATTGAAAGTTATAGAATGTAAATTATAAATAAAATAGCACATTTTTCATTTTATCTGTCCATTTCATGATATATATGTAAATAGAACTATTCATTACATTCTGTGCTAAGGCCATTAATGGAAAATAGAATAAAGATAAAATGAAATCAAACTAAATGATGCAAGTATGATCAATCTTTATTCTTGAAAAAGATCTTAATTCTTTCACTATATGAATAGGATAAATATGTTTCACTCATGAAAATACATTTGTAATTAATATAAAATAGGAATATTAAAGAAGCCAGGTATAAACTGCAAATGTAGAATTTTGTAATACATTAAATATTGCATAATTTTTGGAACGTTGTTCTTTCATTAACCCTATCTGAACCGGGGTCTTTTTCGCTTCCCAGAACCGGGGGGGGGGGGGGGTGG
>JAYRBW010072139.1:0-50274 GCA_036023295.1 Invenusta paracnida
AAACATAATTTTAGGAAAAGTCACGAGAGCGTTTGCTGTTTTGAAATTTTTTTAAATAATGACAGCCAAAATTCGGAGGGGGGGGGCTGAATCAGCCCCCCCCCGGTTCAGATAGGGTTAATTTATTGCTCATTCGATTTTGAGTGTAGGCAAAAATCTCTGCGTCGGTACGTGAAATTTTACCCTTCAAGAAAATTATGGAGTTATTGATGGGCATATTTACTTATTTTATAGGGAACTGAATTTGTACAATTATAAATTAAATTTTTAATTACATTGTTTTTATACTGAATATATTTTGTAAGTCTTTTCATTTATATTTTCCTTTATGTTTAATGTTCTACTTTTTTAGTTTAATAAATATAATTATACATATAGATGAGTTAAGACAATAATTATAATATATTTTGAAGGTTTTGTTACTTGATAAAGTTGTATTTTTATGATTTAACAATATAGAAAAATAGTTCTGATCATATTATGTATATTTACAGTATATACACTTAAATGTTTCATGTATTCTCAATAGATGGATACACCAGGCCCTACATCTGTTGATTTATGGTTTTATTTATTAATATACATGCAAGGTTTCAATTGTCCAGAATGTTCGAATTCTCATAAAAATTATCTTTTCTTGGTAATTTTTGAAAAATTCTTTAAAATTGTATACCTCTTTGGAGTAGGGGTAATAGGTTTTGGGAACACATTTTTTCCAAAATAACCTATTATTCCTATAGTAGGAAGCTTCAAAATGACTACAGTTTATTTTAAATATCTGTTAGATATCTTTGATGGAAATTCTTTGTAGTTTTTATTTATTATGATCCTTCTGTGAAGACATTGAAGCTTTTAGGATTACAATTTTAACAACTCACCGAGAAAATCTTTTTAAATAGACTTCGATTTCAAAACTAGTGAGATTTTTTAAATCTAAGATAGAATCTTTGTAATTCAGAAAGAATAGTTTTCAGGCTTAAATAAAAGCATTTTATCTTGAAACTTTTTGTACTTTTACATCTGCCCTAAGACTATGATATCCCACTTCATTGAAGATATGATGTTCTTTGGCTTTTATTTATTCTAATTCGATAACGTTTTAAAGTGTCGATAATATGATTTTTTCAGTTTATTCGCCTTGCATATTTATTAATATTCGTCCCGTCAGTTTATAGTATACTGATGTAATTCAACCTTTGATAGAAGAATGGAAGTTCTTTACTCTTAAGGAAGACATTTCCATGGAAGCGAGTCGAACATGACAGTGGAAGAAAAAACAGCTTGATTAAGTTGAAAAATACCCACTCATTAAGAAATTGGATGTACCAAAATCGTTTACGGTTGGAATTCGACGTATACAGTCTTGTTGGTTATAGTATCCAAAATTTTACAATCTCACAACAGTTGATAAATTGTGCTAGAACTGGCGGAAGGCGATCTTGAAAATAATTATAGAAAATAATGATTTAAATATGATTCAAATAGCGATTCTGAACTAAATTATAGACCTCCATCAAAAGTAGACAGATATGAGGCAGATTAGTTGGTCTATATTTCTTTATTTTTTATCCCATTTATTACTAGACATTCTATTTTAATTATAAACTAACGTTTTATTATCAGTTTGTTTACAATTGATGAATACATATTTATGGTACTACTTATATAATTGCCAGGAATTCTCTGCCAGTCTCAAACTGCAAATTTCTGATTTTCAGGCAAAATTGTCTTCTTACATGTCTCCTTATTTATTATTAATTTAGTGTATGATGCACCTTTGATGTAACTTTAATCCATAGTTGTATTTAAAAAAAGCAGCAATAGTAACTACAAGTAACTAAAAAGCAACTACAAAGTATTATGGTCGTTATACTCACTTTTTTTATATAGGTAAGGCATCTATAACGTTTTTTCTTAATATATTTTATTATTGACTTACAATTTGTTTACCTATATCACAGTTTCTGTTGTTATAGCGCACCAATAAATATATATAACCTTTTACGTGTTACAAGTGCGTACCTTGATAAAGAGTTATTCGAAAATTAAAAAATATACTCATTTATTATTCGGCTATAGTCTTCTTATCTTTCAATAATTATATTATTTAATCTTGTTTTATAAATAACATTAATAAATATATCATATATAAACTTTTGGCTTGTTACAAGTTACTTTGATAAAGAGTTATTCGACAATTCAGTAAACTACTTCAATTATTTTTTAGCTATAGTCATCTTACCTTTCGACAATTATATAATTTAATCTTATTTTACGTATATTAACCGTATTATTTTTTACTATTATGCATTTACACCATTAATATCCTTTAATATTATAAATGTATTTCCATTTTATTGATACTATCTTTTTAAAATATCTTTATATTTCCTATATTATTACCTATGTTTTGTTGATACCAACTTTACAGCAAACGCTTCAGCCTGATTTTACTTTATTACACGGACTGGAAGGTAAAATCACTCTTCAGGATCCAGGATTGCCTTCCACCAATAGCTGTCCAGTGACCAGACTGAGCCATGGATTACGTGTCTCATCGTTGCTCCAACCAGGACCGACTGAGAGTGGAGACAGTCGACTGATTCGCGGTCTTAGGGATAACGTCAGCCGACTGTCTAATAGTATTGCGGACAGAGAGCCCCTTATTCAGAAACTACACGATCAAACAGAGCAGGCTGCTAGTGACAGGTTGGAAACAACGTTATATGCTTAGTTTATGGTGAAAAATATAATTTCGTCTGCTTACGTTTACAATTGTAGCCCATTGTTCTTACTGTATTAATAATTGAAAATAAATACTCTATATTGCTATTTTTTTAGCTAAATGTATAAATTACCGGTGAAAAGTATTACCAAACAGAAGCCAACGAAACTCAGAAATATATTTTATATTTTTCTGTATCTTATGAAAAAAAATTCGTAATTTGAACCCACCAACAGTATTTTCTGTGTATTCTTTTTAGTGTATCATAACATTTATAGTCCGTAATTGATATATAGTACATTTTAGCAGTCCCGGGCTCTATTAATCATAACCAATTCATAAAATTTGTTACATCGTGACTCTGGATATGTTCAGTAACATTTAATTAGTTTAGAACCGCTATGCAAAAATTATAGTGGTTATAATAAAGGTACATTTATTTATTTATATTTTTATACCTACTATTCAGCTTAAAACGTATAATTTATACTTTCATATTATTCATAGTTTGTTTGATTATATTTTTTCATTATGTTCAAGATAATATTAATAATACTTATATGTTCTTACAAGTATTTATGCTTAATTATTATAATAAAAATATGAAAGAAAACATAATTATACTAATTGTTTTCCATACATTCAATCGACTGCGGATTAGATTTTATCTAAGATATGAAATAGATAATTACTAAATTATTGTTATCACTCAAGTTGATCATTTATTATGTTGACATAATATACTAATGGTCGTAATTATTTTATGCTATGTATTCACGCATTAGTTTTTTATTGATTTATCGACTATATCCATTATCAATTTAGTATATTTCCTTTTCAAATAAGCTGATGTCAGTCCAGTAAAAATTCATATTAATAAATTTCTATTCTGTAAATAGCTATTTTTTCACTATTGAAATAAATGAAATTAGCAAATTTACAAAAAAGTTATTTTATTAAATAAATGTGTTAGTTTAAAATAATATTATCACAAATACATGGGACATATTATAAAACAGTTCTAAAGAAACGCGAGACATTTTCTTCAATTTTACTTCTCGTTAACCTTGTTAGTATATGTTTTACTATAATATCAAATTAAGCATTGCTAAATGTGTAATTCGATGTATATATTATTGTCAGAGTGACATAGAAAACTACCACACGACCATAAACATAAACCTTTTTCTTATCTGTTTTATAATCATCGCGTAAAAACGTACTTTTAAAGATTAATCTTAATTATAGAACTTAAGCTTAATTTAATGATGTAAGCTATACCGGATAATTATAATTAACGGTTATTTGCTTAAATCGTTTTAAGGATTTACCAATTTCCCATTTTACACACTGAGGCTCGCGAAATATAGTTTCTTTATAAAGTAACAACAAAAGAGGAACATGCGCAGGGATATAATTTTACATGTGAAACATTTCCTATACAAATGAATATAATGAAGCGTTTTTGCAGAATATTGTAATTTTTGTTAGTTTGTAGGAGATGCATTTATACATCGAATGTTTTGTTAATTTCCATTTCAGTCGTAGAAGCAGTGATGCTATTCAAGGTGAGAAATTAATTGAGGTGGTTTAATTGGGGATTTATTGGGGTGTTGACAAGAGGGATTTAATTAGTATATCATCCCCGATTATGTATTTGGTTATTGAGGGCATCCCTTCCCTATGGTGTGTATCTTTACTTAATAATATTATTTAATTATTTTTAATATGTCTAGAATTTGGAATTGTTAAAACAAATATAGGTTTGTAAAATAATAGTATTTAACAAATTTAGTTTTCATTTTTCTTATACTTGATTTATTTAATACTTCTATTTGTGTTGGAATATTAAGTGTTAAAGAGGGATAATTAAATATTCCTTAACATGAAGAGTTAATCTCTTATATTTTAGTATAATTCTTATGATATTTAAGTTTTTATTTTATCCAAAGTATATTAAATAATAGATAAAGGGAGGAAAATTGAAAATAAATGTTTTGCATTATGTTATATATTTAAAGCATGATTAGACTATCTGCTAATCCAAATATGAATTAATCGAATCTACGTATTTATTCATGATAAATATACTAAAACAATAATTATATTCAAAATATGATGAAACGCCTATTGAGTATACTTATTATTTGTACATTTAATTTAATTTTGACAAACTAGGTTAATCATATTTGAAATATGTATTAGTATGTTTGCTTTATATATAATCCCCATGTTTTGTATTATTTACTTCACGTATTTCATATTTTAAATTTTATTAAGCCTTTATAAATAACTATTTAACGTTTATGCTGCTACATTTATATTTATATATTCATTATATATATACATTTATATATTCTTATACTTATATGTACCACTAAAATAATAAAGAGTAGAATGTGTTTCTATTCAAATTCATTTCTCAGTTTATTTCATTAATTATATTTGAAATCTGAGCGATACAGTTTTAAATTATAATATATGTAATTATGAAATAATTTTTAAAAAGTATACGGAAACCATATGACAATGAATTTTACATAGGGAATACTTTGATTTGCTTGACACATTATTAAAAAATGTAATATGTTATATAAGGCACATGTTATTATACATAGATACGTTATTTTGATATGTAAATATACTGAAAATTACAATATTTTATTGCAATATGTACTTTATGTTAAACCACACCCTTTCTAAAGATACTTCGAAATTCATAACTTACGTTGGAATCAATAATTGCCTTCACATTACATTGTATACTAGACATAATATGAATATAAACATGTTATATTTTAAGAGTTACTAAACTTATTTGTTATTTACCACTCTCCTGGTAATGCCTACGCATTAATATGATTGAAATATGTTTTGAAGTATATGTATTTATACTCTTTTATAGTTTTAAGTGTAACGTTTCAAGTATTAATTAAATGTCAATATAAAAATTAAGAATAGTGCAAAATGCTCCTTTGGCAGAATGTTTATAATATAATAAAACAAAATAAAATTATAACACAAAAAAACAAAAGCCATAACGTTTATTTATTTTCAAATTTTCAGAGCTCCACTCTACAATCATAATAAAGAAATAATTATTAAAACTTAGTAGCAGGGTAGAGTGACCGCGAGGACACCTCTCCTGCCCTCCGCCAAATTCAAATTTAAAAGTGCGCGGGATATAAAAAACCATTCGTCTCCTAGAAACGTAAAAATTGAGCGCGTCATTCCAATTACGAAAGAATTTCTAATTTTGTATGCATCATGACATTATTAAATACGCGGGAATATTTTAATTAAACTGAAATTATGTACCAGTATTAAATCGTATTTAAGGGAAAAATATACTGGAACACCCATATTTAACACTTTTCTATTAATCAGAGGCAAACCATAATCACGCAACAATTATACATAGGTTACATAAATACTATTTGCCTTAAATTTCAGTAGTATAGCTATATATATCTGTATTTTAAGAAAATTAATAAATTGCTAAATTATATAACTAAACTTCTAAATGATTCCCTATATGAATGCTAAAAATACGCTAAACTCCTAAATTATTCCCTAAAAGTATGCTAAGAGTTCCCTACCGGTATGCTAAAAATGTCCTAAAGATATGCTAAACTCCTAAATGATTCCCTAAAAGTATACTAAAAGTTCTCTAACGGTATGCTAAAAATAAGCTGAACTCCTAAATGATTTTCTAAAAGTATGTACCCCATAAGTACCATAAGTAAAAAATAACAAGTTATCCATGAACATATATTCTGTTATTACAAGCAGGATTTTTGGAATAATTTAGGAGTTTAGCATATTTTTAGCATACCGTTAGGGAACTCTTAGCATACTTTTAGAAAATAATTTAGGAGTTTAGCATACCGGTAGGAAACTCTTACATTACTTTTAGGGAATCATTTAGGAGTTTAGCATACCGGTAGGAAACTCTTACATTACTTTTAGGGAATCATTTAGGAGATTAGCATATTTTTAGCATACCGGTAGGGAACTCTTAGCATACTTTTTGGGGAATCATTTAGGAGTTTAGCATATTTTTAGCATACCGTTAGGTAACTCTTAGCATACTTTTAGAGAATCATTTAGGAGTTTAGCATATCTTTAGCATACAGGTAGGGAACTCTTAGCATACATTAAGGGATTCATTTAGGAGTTTATGAAATTTTTAGCATACCGTTAGGGAACTTTTAGCATAGTTTTAGGGAATCATTTAGGAGTTTAGCATATCTTTAGAACATTTTCAGCATACCGTTAGGGTACTCTTAGCATACTTTTAGGGAATAATTTAGGAGTTTAGCGTATTTTTAGCATTCATATAAGGAATCATTTAGAAGTTTAGTTATATAATTTAGCAATTTATTAATTTTCTCAAAATACAGTTATATATAGCTATATTACTGAAATTTAAGACAAGTAGTATTTATGTAGCCTATGTATAATTGTTGCGTAATTATGGTTTGCCTCTGATTAAAAGAAAAGTATTAAATATGGGTGTTCCACTAAGTTTCCCACTTAAATACGATTTAATACTGTTACATAATTCCAGTTTAATTAAAATATTCCCGCGTACTTAATGATGTCATGATGCATACAAAATTTGAAATTCTCGTCATTGGAATGACGCGCTCAATTTTTACTTTACTAGGCAGGAGACGAATGGTTTTTTATATCCCGCGCACTTTTAAATTTGAATTGGGGGGGGGGGCAGGGGTGGCCAAAAGGTCACCCCACCCTACTACTAAGCTCATTAATAATTCTTTCTTTATTATGATTGTTGAGTGGAGCTCGGAAAATTTGAAAATAAATAAACTTTATGGTTTTTGTCTTTTTGTATTATCATTTAATTTCATTTTGTTAAGAATAGTTTGTCACACTCTTGAATTCTATATACAGTACCTACATTAAATAGTACAGTTCAGAAGGGAATTATTTTTATATTATATTTAGTTATATATAGTATATATTTATTTATTTTATATGTATTATGTATATTTTAATATTTTTAGAATTATATTTATAAAAGTTTGTGTCAGACAGTTTTATACACTTTTAATTTCTGCATGAATTAAGGGTCTGTTTTAGGTTAGTTCGTCATTATAATAAAATATAAGAGAACACACGAAGCTAGCAACAAAATAAGACTCATTTAAAAAACCTTCATTGGTAATAAAATCTAACAACAAACTAATCAAGAGAAACAAAAATAAAACTTGTTTATCATTTTTAAAATTTTAAATATTCCAAAAACAATAATTAATGTGCAAACTTATCTTAAATGTTCAGTCCAAAAGCTATCTAGAATAGAAGGAAATGATAGTAACATGGGATCAAGGTATTAGTATATCTACTGTTAAAATACACCAATCAAACACATATTTAAACATGTTCTTGAAAATTTCACATCTTGAAAAGTTTCACAAAAAATTATTGATATCAGTTTGAATATATAATTGTTTATTATCTGGAACAATAATTCTTAACATTCCATTGTTTAAGTGAACTGTTTAAACATTATGTATCGTCTTAACATTGCATTATTCTATACAAGTCATTGTAATTACTTTTTTAATACTTTCATTTATATTATTACAGCATGAAATTTATTATTAGAATTATGCTTGACAGCAAATATGGAAGGAAATTAAATAATTATGATTAGTGTAGCTTGCAATTTTAAGCCTGACCTCAAAGAAGCAATAATAATAGATATTTTTATTGATTTCTATATCCATCTTTTTGCAGCTCTCTCTGCGGAGATTACTGGTCTTCGAAGCTGGAGAGAAAGCGACTTGGAATCTTCTCAAGATTTGCGAATGGATATGGAGGTATGATTGATTAGTAGGCAATTAATATACTTGCTGAATATACGATAAGCATATATCGTATCAGTCATTTTTTTATATATTTTTAAAACTTAGTATCATTGATGTAAATTATTGACGAAATTCTTATATCTTATTTTAGATGATCTCGCTGTCACAATTAAATTCTACCTAATCCAACAAATACTGTGACAGTTTGATCATCGAAGTTTATTAAATAATTTAATTCTGCTTTTATCTAATGTTATGTATGTACATATTATGTATGTATTCATTTAAGGACGTAAAAGTGGGTATTTCCCAACTGAACTAAGCATTAACGTTATTTTCTGTTCATAGTATATTGGTATATTGGTATAGTGGGTTTATATAATGAAATATAAATGATAAATGCAAGAGAAATAAAAAATGTATATTTATATAAAAATATTTTTTTATTGATAGTAGTAGTATTTTTTATATATAGTATTTTTACCTTGCTAGGTATAGAGGAGAGAGTAAGAGAGGGAAGGGATGCAAGGTTGGGGGGAGGTTGAGTGCGAATGCTCCCACGCCCATATAGAGAACTTAGATGAAACGCTACTAAAACCTAAAAATTTACTGTTTATTTTGTACATGGTATTTTTTCGAGTTATTCTTATAATATCTCTCCCTTCATGTTAATGTGGCTTTCGATGCTTTACTTGGAATAAATTGTTGTAATATTGCTATTACACTTGGCAATAGTATGAGGGGTGTGGGCCACTGCAAATACCTAACAAGATCAAAAAAGCTCTGGCTCTAATCTCCATACTGCTATGAGTAATACAGTAAGATATGTAATATAGTATAATATGTTGGTATAGTATGAAATCATCAATTTATTATTTTATAATTATACTAGAATGAAATTATCTTAATTTTTAATAATTTAATTTTTATTCATTCATTTTTTAATGTACATAACTCAGTTTTATTTTCTGATTAATTATAAAGCTATTATTATTTATATTTTATGAATGTTATATCTAATATATACCAATATTAAAAATATCTTCATATATATGTATTCATGTCTGTAGATTTTTTTGTTAAAACAAAATATATAATTTATTGGTATGAGAGAATAATATTTTATCAACGTGAATGTTATGTTGATTAAATATGCTTAAGGAAATGCATATACCTATAATATTGTAAACCCCGATACTTTTTAATTCAAATTTAGATATATATAATTATATTTTTATCCATTTTCCTTAATTGAATTTTAATTCTTGCTTAAATATAAAACTTTTATTATGTACCTTTTATGATGTAAATAGATGATATTATAGTGTAGATTATTATTTTTTCTATTTAGTTCATAATTATACTTATTTTTAGTTTCTCATTTATATGTTAAAATTGTTTAACTTTTATATTTCTATTAGAAAATGTTAAAGTTCTATTTGATGAATTAGCCAACAAATATTTTGGAAAAAATTGAATACACATTGTTTCCTGTCAAGGTATAACTTAATAAAATGTCCTGTGTTAATATCGGAAATATATAATATTTTTATAAAAAGGTTTATACCATGTATGATCATTTCAGTTTTGTTATTTATCCACCATCCACAATATTTCCATTAGAAGCTTTGCTAAATAGTGGAAAACCATTTTCAAGCGCTAAACATGTTTTTCTTTGGAATAGTTAAACACCTCCGCATGCATAAATAGTGTAATTTCAACACGCATTATAAATTCATTTCGCAAACTTTCGAATGACAATAGTTCGGTCTTTATGTTATGCCTATTTTTCGAGAATTTAGTTATGCAAAGTTGCTTTCCTCCTTCGATCATCGAGTATGTTTTATTGAGCATTTGAGTGTTTATTTTTACCCACCAAGCTATAATATTATAGAGGAATGGCTATAGTTAGCTGGTATTCAATAAGCCGATTCAGCCCTCCTTCATAAACTAGACAACTATTAGCTAATTCAACAAGTAAAGTGCATCTCTCCCCTTTCAATGTGATTGGCAAGTTCGTTGATACGAGACGATTATATTATATGACTTTTCTCTCAGTAGAAGCCTCAATGAAATAATTAACGACGGTTTACTTGAGTGTAACTAATTAATTATGTACAGAATTGCTCTAATAACAGGGATCAGTGCAGCCATCTATCCACTATTTTGTGTGCCTAGGGATACGGATAAAATTTGATAAAATAGTTCCTTGTTGAGTTTACTTAAATGTGTTTTTGTTAATTAATGTCTAGTATGTCTAATTTGTTAGTATGTCTACATCAATAAAATTACTTAAAGTTTTTAGTTAAGATGATATCATGTAGTTTGTTATACCCTCTTATACATAAAAAAGCAATCAGTATATGAGAGAAATTAATGAGGTCCTTGATTTTATTTATAAGGCAATAATCTTTGCAGTGAATATTATATCATGGATTTCATAATTACCTTTTTTCTTAATGCTTAAGCTCACGTATGCGAATTAATTGTGAAGTGGGTGTGTTGCATTGTATAATACTAAGCTTTATACGAAGAATTATTGGTTTTCTTTCCACTGATGACAATATAATATCTTTATTATTGCCATATTTTAAGAAAAGGTCTTGACACGGAATGAATACTTGATGTATAATACATAATAAACAGTTACCATTGTTAATATAGAGCATTATCTATATATGCACAAATTTATAGTTATATTCATGATATTTATTTCTCCTACGTCTTTATCTCTGTGCATAACTATTATACCAAATGATTAAAAATGTCTAATAGTCCAGAAATTTTGTCTAAATAAATAAACATATTATGTAGGTTTATGAGGCATATTACAATTTTCAAAATCTATAAACATTATATTTAAATCTATTACATTAATTGGCATAACAATGTATGATAAAAATAAATAACATGTTTAAAGCATTTTATAAGCTAATATGTTACATTAATTGTAATGAATGTTTACTAAAATTTTAAAATTAAAGATTATCGATTGTTTTCGTTCGCACTAAATACCATTAATAACAATTCGTAAATTTAAAATAAAATTATCGGAGTACCGTATAACTATTATTTACTAAGAAAAATGTGCTCAGAATAATACTATAACATGTTGAAAGGTAGCAATATCTTTTTAAAAGATGTAAATGTAATAGCATGGTTTAATTTATTTCACTTTTTGAAATAACTTAAAAGCCGTTGAAAAAGCTAATTAATATATATCGTTATAAATCAGTTTTGCCAATTAGACTAACATTTTTTTTAAATATTTTGTTTGCACAAATGTGCTGAAAGATTTATCATTTGTTTTTATCGCCTTAGTTTAATACAATGTCTTGGTAGAAAACTGCCTCACTCGTGTAGAATTGTGCTTATGCTTCATTTTTTAGAAATTATCATAGCAATATGAATCATTCCTTAAATAAAATTTGAGAATATTCTGATATTATTGATATTTTTGAAATTCAGTATCTTATCGTTTTAGCATTTTTAATGTGCCCCATGAAACTATATAACATACGTTTACTTAAAGAAAAGTGGTAACCCACAATTTGAACAGTAACAATTATAATGTGAGACGTTTCTCTTAGTCCCTACTAACCATTATCAATCAAGACCAGGTGACAACGGGTACATGACTATATATATTTATATATGTATTGAATACAGTGTTAACTTTAGGAGTGTTACATAATTCAATAAAAATATTACATTAATAATAACAGTAATAATACTATTTCTAGTCTTTTTATGTTATTCAATATTAATTTTTACTGTTATATTATGAAACACTCCTAAAGTTATTTGTATTTGATATATAAAACGATATATATTTTTTTTTTTAATTTTCATTATCTAAATTATAATAGCTAACATGACACTAAAACTAGATGCATATGTTTTAGATGTTATATCTTGATAATATTTATATGCGATAAATCTTTTTGACAAATCAATTAAAACTATTTAATTTTGTTATTTTAATGATTAGTTTATTCGATGTTTTCTAGTTTAATGCAATTTGTAAAAATAAGATGGTTAAATGGGTAATGGTTATTGTCTGAAGTTATTTAATGTGTTTTGAGATTTTACTTTTATTAAGTGGATTACATATAGAAATTCATTGGCATATTAGTCATTAATTGATATCATATAAAGTACGTTCTCAAAAATGTTACCAAAATATCCATGCGATAAAACATTTTCTCTTTTTATTTGAAATTGAATATATATTTTTATGCTGAATTAAAATATTTCAGATTATAAAAACCTATTGGATATTCATTTCAAAGTGGAATTCGAATAATAAGATATTAAAGCTAATAGTTAAAACTAATTAATGATTTCCCTTCACTATGTTACCAGATAATGTTAACATTTTATCAACTTTAATGTTACTTTTGTTAGATTTATAACATGAGGGTAATATAAAAGAGAAATTGTAAAAAAGCAATACCACTATTTATTTTTATTGTATCATATTCGTATATTTTTCGTAACAGTTATTTGTCCTTTTTAAATACATTTTAATCTTGATTTTATTTTTCATTCAGTTTTATTATGAAAGAGTAAATAGTTATTAATTCTGAACTTTGATATCATGTACCTTCAGAATTTGTCGAAAACAATGACTGGACGAATGTTGAAAGAATCTGACATGAACACACGTCGAATTGGATCTTTGGAGTCTCGTTTGGATCAACTTTCTCGTCGATTTTCAAACGAATCTGGGTCAATATCCAGCGGCAGCATAAGTGAGTATATTTTTATTTACAAAATTAAGGAATATGACGTTGATAAGATGTGGCATTGCTAAACAAAACAGAACTTAAAACTAATAGGTAAATAAAACACTCAACTCTACTTTAAAATGCTGTATATTGTGCCACTGAACATAATCTAAAGTTGTCGGTATTTTTGAGACACTTGAATCGTCATTATTAATATAGATAATAGAATCGTAACTATTTTTTTATGTGTTTATTTATTTTGTTGTAAATAATTTTATATTTTATAATAAATACAAGTTTCTATTTTTGTGCATGCATTAAAATACAAACTATTTTTACATGATTTCTATGCGTTTTAAATTATATTAATTGAATCTTTACTATATATGTATAATATAAATTTCAATACTATTTAAGTAATTGAATAGTGATGCAATGTTATATATACATTTATATTATTTTAATGTATGTATTTATTTTTTATTTCTATTTCTAAGTCAATGCGATAATCATAGTAAAATCTTTAAAAATAAAACAGAAAAAATTGGTTTGTTAGTAAAAAGTTTTGTTGTTATATTTTATATTTTTATTTGATAGGTATAAATATAGCATTAAAATAGTTCTTTTGTAATATATCGTCGTTTCTTAAGTGACATTTTAAAAGCAAGTTGTATAATTACTTTCCAATAAAGTTATTTAAAAGCATTTAAAAGCATTTTTGTTAATCACTGCTTTGCGTCATAGGTATACCTAGATTTTCTTTCAAATAACAGCGATAATGAATACATTTTTAATGTAGAATACTATGAAAAACAGTTTTAACTAAATTTATTTTTTATTTTTGCCTATATATACATAGCTAAGGCATGTTATATTTCGATTAGCTCGGTGCATTTCATTATTTCTCTCAGTAACATTACTTTTCGCATAATCGAATTTTGGCATAAGCTATAACAAAATAAGTAGAGTTATCACATTCCCCATATTTTTTTATAATTTGACAACATTGACATAAAAAACTCATGAAAATAAAATGTGTTTAATATAATTGTTCAGATAAAATTCAAAAATAAACATAAGACAAAACTAAGATAAACTAAGACATAAAACAAAAATAAACATATGTAGCAAATATAATATTCTTTATTGATGTTTCACAGTATTGTACTGTTAATATTATACTTGCGTAAATACTGTTTACATTAACGAGCAAGTCTCTCGCCTTTTTGATAACTGCTATGAGCTGTACGTAGAACTGTGGAACTGCATTCTGTATCAATTAAAAGTTTTTGTTGATAGTGATAAAATTAACTAGTATGCTAAATGTTTGTACTCAATTATACCAAATGCGACACAGTGACTTCCAAAGTTTATACTTAATCCAAAATCAGAGAACAACAGATTAGGCCAACACGAGTATGCAAAATGTGATATATACCCTTTATATTACTTTTAAATACGTAATTTGGTATTAGTAAATGTTCATTTTAGTTTAATTTTTTTTCTGCGTATGCGTATTTTATGAATGTGTTTTTAACTATATAAGAAAATATGTTGTGTTATATCAACGTATTCTTACAATATTATTGCAAGAATTTCTTGATTTTTGTTGCAATCCTCACTTTAACAAAAGTTGCAGTGTAGCTATAATTGTTAAAGGTATAAGCTAGAGACTAGCTAAATAATAAATGAGTATATTTTGAATTTTCGAATAACTCTTTGTCGAGATACGCACTTATAACACACAGAAAGTAATGTAACTAAAACTAAAATCATATAATATGTACATACGAGGGCCGGTCAATAATTTCGTGGACTAGGTAGGAAAACATAGTTGAATATATATTTGTTATCATATCTATTAACTATTGGAAGATTAATGTCTGTCAATAGTTATTTCGAAATTTGAAATTCAACTTTTGAAGTTGGATCTAGAAAAAACCCCATTTAAATCCATTATTTTATATTTCAAATATTCAGGAACCTGATAGGAGTAGGTTCTTGAGTGGTTTTCCACTGTGCAGAATACTGCTTTCTTTCAAGGTCATACATGTATGCCTAAGCTTCATCTCCAGTTAAAATTCCTTGGTTATGATGATTGTTACCATTGTGAAATTGAGCCATGGTCATTTGACACTACTGGACTCGCACCTGCTTCTGTTCCTCATAAATATTGTGTAGAACCCATTTTGTTGAAACCTTTTTGCCTGTTTGGAATTATTTCGTAGATACTGTCTTTTGAGATTCAAAGGATTACACTGATATTTTCCAATGTTATTAGATAATTTTCATTCACAAACTTACAGACACTCTCTTCAATATCCTTACATGTAGCAGACACTGATCGTCCTGAATGGTCTTCATTTTCCAGAGACTTCCGACCATAGCAAAATTCTGTAATTTGTAAACACTTGACCTTGATGGTGATAATTCAAGAAAAGCAGCTTGCAATCGTTATAAACTTTGTTTGGGTGGTAAATCACGTTTAAAATCATAAAATATCCTAGCCCTAAATTGCCCATTTGTTAATTCCATGCTGCATAAATTTCTGATTAAATGTACTAAACAGGGACTACTGTTTAAAGTATTCTCTGATACAAATATATATCCATCGATTTCAAATTTTCAAATTCTAATTTTCAAAAAGCTGTAAATGACAGTAATTTAAACATTTTTACATAGACATTATTCTTCCAATAGTAAATAAATTTGAACAAAAAATTTAAACATTTCAATTGTGTTTTCCTACTCAGAGCACAAATGTATTAACCGGCCCTCGTTTAGCATTATGGCATTAAAAATAGAAGTAAAAATGAATGGAATTAGAGCACCAATGAGTAACGAGGTAAAGCTGTTTAAAATTTCTATATAATTTAATTAAATGATTTAAGTTGAAATTATAAACATACAAATTTTGACTTTCTTAAATAAAATTATTTGTTTAGCTTAATTAAAAGCTTATTTATTCACATTAATAGAATAAAGATATGTAAGATTGTTCTATTAGATTGTTACTTGTAAATTACATTACATAAAGTGTATTACGGGTAGAGGTAGACTATTTTGTAATACATATTAATTAACTAGTTTTCTAGCAAAGAAACATTGTGTTTTTTGGAAAAGTTTAGAATTAGACACCTAAAACGCTTTATTTTATTTATTCATTTATTTTAAAGTATAAATTAATACCTTTAATTATAACTATAATATCTCTTTGGGCATCTCATTAAAACATAATATGACTGTAATTATATCTACTTTCTTATTCTCAAGTGTTTGTTATTATGTTAGATACGTCTAGAATATTTTCAAAGTACATTTAAGGTTATAATTGCGACATCAAAAGAATACAATTTCTCTTAATATTTTATGTATATATATATTTTAGTTAAAGTTCTTCAAAGAGTTCAAAATCTCAGAAAAAGTTTATCGTCTTTTTACTGGTATGCATACTCGTATGTATGCATTTAAACTTTTCTGCAAAATATAAACTTTATATGTTGTCTACAAAAATCTTGCGAAATAAAAATACGCTTCAAAATCATATATTTTATTTGAAAAAATCCCTTTTAATAATTTTTACAGTATTTAGATATTTTTTTATTTCTAAAAGAAACCCTGATTAAAATTTTTAAATAATCAAGCATATACATGAAACAGACATTATTTGTTGTCCCTTATGAAGGCTGATTTTGCTGTTTTCATTATTTTGAATTAAATAGACCACAAGGAAAATAAATGGGCGAACCATCACGAATTTCAATTAATTTGGTAAGAAATGTGACTGAATATCATGTTCAATTCATATATAACAGATATGATGTGACATGCCAAGTTACATTTTCTTCTAAAACCAAACTTTCCAACTGTATAAAGCTATACATATATACCTACGAGTTAAGGAACGATATGTTCGGAAACAAAAATGTATTTACTTTTCATGTAAATGAAAATGCCAGTAAACATCTATAAGTACGCGTTATATGCCACATTTAAAACGTTTAAAGTCAATAAATATAATACTTTTAAATTTCCATGGAGAAGCATTGTTCGGATTGAGCCGAAATTTAGTATACACAGATGCCTATATAGTTAGTAATAACTTATTGAGAAATGTATTTACAAATACATTTTTATTGATTTTTTATTTTATGAACAATTTACGTCAGACGGTTGTTGGTTTTATGTATACTAAAATCCTATACTGATCTTTTCAGATTTTCTATCGAAAATAATAGTTGTTTGTGGCATCCTGGCATCTGACATCCTAGTTCCAAATAGTAAAATATTTCAACCAGCGAATTTAAAAGAAAAACTGTATAAATATATACACATAATCTTACATTTCGTATATACATAATTTATATTATTGTTAAACATAAATTGTATTCAATGATTAAACTGGTCCATCAAAACTCTATTTTATAAGTCATAACCTATTTTATATTTCTACTTAATTATACTCCTAAAATCGGTTGGATTAATAAAGAAATATCTAGATTTATTAATTTCGGAATTAATTAGGTACTACTGTTATACGAAGAGAGGAGGAAAGATATTTATTTAAATCCTCTCTGAAAGTCCGCAAATATATTCGTAATTCTATTTCCTTTATATTTTAGTTAAACGTTTAGCTAGAGGGTATAAATTTTAAAGTTATATGCTGCATCGTTCAATCAAGAAAGCTTGTAATTTAGAAACAATTGGGTATAGCCCTTCTCCCTCGGATGAAGGATTCACAATGCATTTAATGTACCTATTGTTGATGATTATATAATGATAGTTTTAAAAGTTTTAAATATAAATTTTTCCATAAATTTTTCAACAAATCTCTGTCAATTTCTGTAAATAAGTAAACAATTATTATTACTATTTGATGTTTAGAAAACATCATCTTATATAATATGTTTTTTTATTTAAGTTTACAAATTAACCATTTCATGTGTATTATAATATTTGCATTGTCAGTGTGTTTATTAGTAGAGTAAGGTCATATTTTTCTAAATTATTTAATGATTATCATTTTTTTAATTATTACTGTATATCTTCCATGTGTTTTAGTCAAACCGTCTTGCTTCATATTGAATAATTTAGATCGTATTCTGAAGCATCTATGTTATTACGACTTTCAACCCATCTATTTTAGGGTCTTTGCTAATTTTATGATAATAGTTAAATAATCACGATGTTAAACTACTAAGGAAACAAAACAATGTAGATTCTTTAGGTTAGTTAAAATAACTATTTAATTATTGAAATTTGTTTTAGGTGGGTAAACATTTTTGCAATATATTTGTTTGATTATTGTATTTGTTAAATTTGAAAAAAAGTATCCAAAATAAACATATACAGAAAGTAAATTAATATGTAAACTTATAGTTTATGTTAGTATACTTTCCAAAAAGTTTTAATAAAAATAAACTTTAATGAAAATAGAAAGTCTCATATTATTATATACAATTAAAAAAAATGGTTTCAGAAAAATAGATACATAATATAAATCATGTTTTCTACTTCAATAATTAATTTTATGTATAACAATTTACAAGTTCTCTATTCATTTTTCAAATCTCTTCAATTTAAAGTCTGAAACTATTTTTTGTCAGTAGCTGTTTGATTAGATAAATATAATGCAAAATATTTGATTAATTCATTCCTCTAAATTGTCCATGATTTGTACAACTTCCCTTAGTTGTTTGTAATTGAAATGCCATCTTATTCTCTTTCCGTTTAGATCCAGCAGCTAGACCGCCTGCACCTACTTCTCTAGAAAATGTGTCCAGTATTGGAAAATTACATTCTATTCAACCATCTAATCGGTCACAATCCACTAAGTATTTAAGTCCAATACAGCAGTCACCTACTGGTTCGAATTCCTTGGTGCAATTAGACCATTTCCCATCAGACGAAAGCAAATTTGGAGTTGTTGGCTCTATTCGCTCTGTAGAATCCTTGAATTCGAGTTGTACGGCAATCCGCGAAGTAAATCAATTAAACTCGCCGGTTTTCACCGAGAAAACTCTAATCACAGGTGTATCAGGAAACCAAATTTCCGCGTCGCTTGCAACATCATCTCCTGCAGCTGGTATTTCGAGTAGTATTGAGTCCGGTTATGTTACCGGCTCGTCAGTCCAGGTGCAGAGTCATAGTTTAAATCATCAGAGACAGAAGCGTTCTCCCTTAGATCAGAGTTTTGACCTGACTACGAGAGGAGCAAAGGGACAAGATGGTCTGTATAAATTAAGTGAAAAAGAGGAAAGAAGTTTTTCATCTAAACAGCCATCAATAAAATTAGTTGAGTCGAATCGGCAAGGCCCCGTGGATGATATTTCCCCGTCTCTTGACTTAAAAGAGCATTCGCTTGAAAGACGTCCCCAGAAAATAATGAACCCGGATGTCCTTAGTAGTCCAAGTTTAGAGCGAAATGTTGACCCATTGATTCCAGCAATACAGTTGCGTCCTCGATCCAGTTCGAACCCTGGACAATTCGAGAACAGGACTGAAAACCATCGAGTGTCGTCCCAACGAGTTCGTAGGCGTGCTAGAGCAAATTCACTATCCAATGCAACTTCTAGTGACGAGGCAGCTCATGACAGATCACATAACCAGCGACGGCGTCCAAGAAAACGAAAATCTCCCAATAAATCTTTATTGGAAGAAAGAGACGGAGGCATTGATGGAAGTGCACATAATCAAATATCTGAAGTACCAGTAGTTGGTGGAAGGCCTTTTGGATTCCCGGTATTATTATCATCAGAGTCAACTGATATTGAATTCTCAAAAGAAAATGTCAACGAGTTTGAAAGTAAGGATCATCTTCATGAAAGACATTTATCGTTAACGTCGCCAGATGTAAGTTCGGTTAAAAGACAGAGTGCTCATAGCTCGCTTAATAATTTAACTCATACAAAAGCAACTCAACCGTCTTCATACACTGAAATAGACATGAGGGAACTTGAACAAAATCCAAACGAAGAATTAATTGCACTACCCGAAGCTCCAGAGGATAGTATTTCGACAAAAGATAGCATCGATTTATCGTCCTTGAGTTCTTTAGCAAATAGTGGAGGAATTATTTCTCTTAATAATTCAGATTGTGATGTTACCAAAAATGCATTCCGAAACGATAGAAGTAATGTAAACGTTCCCAAAGAATCTGCAAAACAATTGTATGATTCCATTACTATCGATACAGTTGAACGGGATTCAATTAGCCTGAGCAGCGATATGAAAGAATTACCACAAACTAATTTGGAAATTTCTGGTAGTAATATTCAATGTAATACTGGTAGTATAACTAATTCTACAAACATACAACATCATACTTTAATTTCAATTACACAGTCACCAAATCAAATATATGAAAGTAAGGTTGACACATCGAAAGTTTTTACATTTTCGAAACACGATGAATTTTCAGAAATTAAATCTTCACCTATTAAAAAGGATGAGCAGCTTTCTAGTGAAAAATCTGACAACTCTGACATTCCAAGTGTTAAATTAAATGATGATGAGTCAAGTGATATACAGCAGGCTGAAAGTATTCCAATGTTCAGCGATAACTCTGATCCTGATATGGCTGATTTAAGTAACTGGAAAAATTCTCGACATCGTAAGCCGCCACAAAAAACTGTCACTAAAACTGACAAAAACAAAAGTTTTATTCAACTAGCAGGTGGTACTCTTATAAATCGGACAAGTGACGAAATAGTTCCAATAGAACAGAGTGAAAATTCCGAATGTGATTCATTTACAGATGGAAACAGCTTACACAGGAGTTCAAAGAAAAGAAAATCGGTAACATTTTTATTCACGAATGAAGAAGTCGACAATAATATAGGTGAGTGTGCTTTTGAGAAAAAACTTACTTCTGAGAATTCAAGCCTGACTCTTACTTCCGATAGTGAAACCGAACAAGCAAGTAAAAATAGGGCAAAATCTGCAGATTTTATTCATCGACTTCAAGCAGATAAATCAGACGTTTTGGCCAATTCAAGCTCAACTGTCGAGTTTGATACGATGGAATCAGGAGAAATGATTAACTTATCAAAACATGATGGCAAATACTTGAAAAAACACATTTTAAAAGATATAAGCACTGAAACACACCAAAAAGAGTCGATTGACTCCATAGAAGCTGATGAACCAGAAAGACAACTTGGATCATCAAGGTCTAATGAAAAATACCCCAAACAGGAGGATTACAAAATACATTCTTCTAAGGAATTTGAAACCAAGCATTTGGAACAACCGGTTTCTTCAAGACGTGAGGATATAGATTCGAAGAAGAAAACACGAACGGAACCTGTGCATGTTGACGTTGAATCTGATGTATCAGGAGATAGAATCAAATCCTCCGACAAAGATAAACAAAACAAAAGTGGTTCATTTTCCGCAGATAGCTCAGATTCTTCTGACGATTTTAATGTTGCCGAAAAAAGAAGGCGGGTCAACTCATTAAGGAAAGATAAAGATTCTAAGCATGAATTCAAAAACAGCAAAAGTTCTTCTGGTGAATTTGTAACAAGTGATGATCGAAGCAAAGCTTCCCCAGGACTTCTCGAAAATGATTTAAAACAGAGAAAACAAAAAGATGTATTACCCGTCGATTCTGAACTTGACGTATCAGGAAAAGGAACAAAATTGCACGATGAGAAAACAATTAAAACGGATACATCACGAACAGGTAGTCACACATCTTTGGAAGATGTTCAAGTCGATGAATCGGGCCGAAGAGTATTTTCATCCAATCAGAAAGCATCAGGATATGTTTACGTTGAATCTGATGTATCAGGAGATAGAATCAAATCCTCCGACAAAAGTAGACAAACCAAAAGTGGTTCATTTTCCGCAGATAGCTCAGATTCATCTGACGATTTTGATGTTGATGGAACACGAAGACGGGTCAACTCATTAAGGAAAGATAAAGATTCTAAGCATAAATTCAAAAACAGCAAAAGTCCTTCTGGTGAATTTGTAACAAGTGATGATCGAAGCAAAGCTTCCCAGGGACTTCTCGAAAATGATTTAAAACAGAGAAAACAAAAAGAAGTTTCACCTGTTGATTCTGAAATTGACGTATCAGGAAAAGGAACAAAATTGCATGATGGGAAACAAATTAATAACGATACATCATGGACAGGTAGTCTCACCTCTTTGGAAGATTTTCAAGTCGATGAATCGGGCCGAAGAGTATTTTCGTCAAATCAAAGTCAAAAGCATTTGAAACACAACATAAGTGAACCAAGGGAAAATTCTCCGAATGAAAATGAAATGGATTACCCTAGTAGACAGATTGATGTGATTATAAGGGACGATAAAATTTCAGATAAAAAGGGACAATTAAGAAAAGGAGAACGGAAAAATTTCACTGAGGATCTTGAAGTTGATTTATTGGGAGAAATTATTTCTCCAAGAAATGTCGCAGAGGAATTACTAGATGACAACACAAGTTCTTTTGATGTATTTGAAGTGCGCCATAAAAGAAGATTACCCTCCACAGAGCAATTGGATAAAGATTTGAAGCCCGTGTTGGCAGACTTCAATAAACTAAGGAAAGGAGATGAATTAGAAAAACATAGTGATAATTTGACTAAATTTGAACTTGAAGGTAAGGGTGGTAGTGACGGTTTGTCCGATAGTTTGAAGCACGACTTGTCAAGAAGAATAAATAATTCGAGGAAAGGCGCGAAAGAGAAAGAAAATACATTAACGGATCATAGCTCAAGTTCAACTGATGATTTAATGGTGGACGACACAGGGCGAGGAATTTTATCTTTAAAATCTGAATATAAAGATTCTAAAAATAAACTAAAAGGGAACCAAAAGGTTTCTATAGATGCATTTAAGACTGACGATTCACGAGAAGAAGTTTTAAAAAGATGTAGTGACAAATTTACAAATGAGAAAAAACGAGGAAGCCCTTTGTCTGAGGATTCTAATGTAGACTCCTTAGACAAAAAAATTAAATCGTCAAATATAAAAAATAAAAACAATTCAGATATGCACGAAAATAGCTCAAACTCTACCGACAGCGAATTTGTAGTTGATGATACTGGCAGAAGAGTTTTATCATCCAGGCATTTAGAGCAAACTTCAGATGGTCATAGAAAAAATTTGGCTGAGAAAGTTACAATTGATGAGTCAGAATCACAAATTATTTCCCGACAAACTGATGCGGAAGACTTGGTTTATAAGAGAAAAAACACAGCTTCATTCGATAATTCCAGTATGGATGTATTAGGAAGCAAGTTACAATCACCAATAAAGGATACAAATGCATCAGAGGATAAATTGTACAAATATAGCTCAAGCGTTTCTAGTGAATCTGAAGCCGAAAATTTGGAAAGTAGAACTTCTCATTTAAGCTATGGTGTTTCTAATATTGCTTCACGGGACTCTAAAATAGATATTTTGAATCCATCTGAAATTAACGAATCTGAAAATAGACTTTCATCAACTAAACATTTAGTTAATGATTCTAAAATTAAAGGTCAAATACGCACTTCGACTAACCAAAAAAATTTAATGAAAGAAACAGGTGATGCTTCATCACATGACTTCGAAATCGAACTCTCGGAAAATGAGGAACAAACAACAAAAAAAGATCGAAAAGATAAACTACAAAGTCACAGCACAAGAGTTTCCGATAATGATGAGTCAAATAGAAGTGGTGCTTCACAGAGACGTTATAATAAAGATTTAAAACTTGATGATCTAAATGATCAAGAAAGTTATTCTTTGGATGAATTGCATACTGGTGAATCTGGACGAACTTCACTAAGGCATGATGGCAGAAATTTAAAGGATGTTACAAAGCAGGCTGATTTGTCTAAAAACTTCGAAACTGACTCGTCAGGAAAAACTGCTCAATCATTAAACGTGAACGAAACAGATAAAAGTAGAATGGCTCAAATTAGCACTAGTTCTTCGGATGAATTTGAAATGAATGATGAAAGAAAAAGGAATTCATCATCTGAAGGTCGTGATCAGGAATACTCTGTAGATGAATTTGAACCCGATGAAACAACATCAAAAAGATTAATGTCATCAAGACATGGAAGTAAGAGCATAACAAAGCTAAATGATCGTGACATAGCTCCTGACGAATTGGAATTCGATGAAACTGTAAGAATACTTAATCCGTCAACACACCTCCATGATGATTCCAAACACCATTTAGAAAATAGAATAGAATCAGCCGATGCATTTCAAACTGATGTACATATTGTACACAAAGATTCCAGAAAAAGCACACATGTAAAAAAATTTCCTATAGATTGCGAAGTTACAGAAGTACAAAACAAAAATAAACTACCATCAATGATTGATAAACCTAGAGAGCATAAAGGTAAAGTTAACCCAATATGTTCATTAGACGAGTTGAAAACTGACGATACGAAAAGAAACGTTTCTTTTGAAAAGTCTCGATGGAAAACATCAAACCAGGAAGTAAGTAATTTTTTGGAAAGTTCTACAAATAAAATGGATGATTCGGACAAAATGATTTCATTAAATCAAGATGAAAAGGATTTACAAAAAATTAGAAGACGGGATAATATACCAGATGATAAACAGGCTGAAATTCCAGGTCAGGTTTTACAATCAAAAATAGATAGATCGAAGCCTCACAATGAAAGCTCCTCTGCTGAATTTGAAAAAGATGATACCAGAAAACAATTTGCTTTTTTTAAACGTCACGATGGCGATTTGAAGTGTGACTCACAAAGTTCCGAATCAAATTCTGAAGATGAATTTAAAATTGATGAATCGGGAAAATCTGTTAATAATTCAAAGCTAAAGGATATTCCATTTAAACATATTTCTAAAGATTTAAAAGAGGAAAAGCGCGAAACAGACTCTGTTGATCCATTTAAAATAGATGAATCTGTTAAAATAGATTCACCAAGACGAGACAATAATGATGCACAGAGCGCCAAAAACAGTACAAAATATCATCTTCCGAATATAACATCTAGTCCAGTGTGTTTAGAAAGAGATATTATCTCTACAAGCCCTGTGACTATTGCGGTGGACAAAAATGAATTTTTAACTAGTAGTTCAAGTTCTAGTGATATATCTCGAATAAAAAGTAAAACGCAGCCTTCATCTGAATCAGATCAACCTTTTAATTTTTATGAAGGATCAATTGGTACCATAAAGCGTGGGGCACAACCCTCAAACAGTACCGATAGGGATAACACGACAAATCTGCAACAGCAAGAGGAACAGAATGCTTTAATCGGAGATTCTGAGTACTTTGATACAACTGTTTCGTTAGATGCGGCAGATGATTTAGAAAGTGCAAGTGACATGGAAAATTTGCTTCAAGTACAGTGCGAAGAAAATGTCGGACTTCGTGGAATTTTAGCTAGTTGTTCTTCTGGAGCGCCGAAATATATTGATAGAAGCCGACACGTCCATTTCCAACAGTGCAATTCTTACAATCCTCGTCAGGAAGTGCAATTTTCTCATACTCGTCAGTATTTTGGTCTCAAACCGCCAATCACTGAATCGCCTTCAGATGAATCGTCCTTTACCACAAGCGATGTAGATGATGTTATTGCCGAACAAGGCACAGTAACCGCGATAAAGGGAGATGAAGCTGAACAAACTTCTATTTCTGGGGGCAACAAAGGCACTGAGCCGAAAATTATGATCGACTCCGGTAGTGAATATCAGCCGGTAGCCCCGGAACGCAAGAAACGAAATACGTCGAGTAGTCCATCAACGAGTCCGATTGCCTTTGGTCGGGTGACACAGATCACCGTCGACTTACCTGAAGTGTTTGGAGCAGAGGTGGTGGTACCACCATAGAAATGTATTTCTCGCCGAGAAGATGGTTTGTCACTGGGGGAACTGCAAAGTGTCCCTGAGGATGTGGTGGCTGAAATGCAGGGGACACCTAGAGAAGAGAGAGGCGAAGACTTTTCAACGTTATTTGATGGTCAGATTGAGGCAGGGCGGCCTCGACGTATGCTGCCACAAGTTGGACTGTCTGGCGTTGAGAGAAGGTTGTCGCCGGGTGGAACTGGTAGACTCGGTGCATACCCTCAACCGCAACCAGTTTGGCGTGATGAAGAAGAAGATTTGGCAGAGGATGATGACAGTTGGGTAGCGGAGTGGAAAAAGGAAGCAGGAATGGGCGAGGAGGACGATACACCGACGTCATCATCGGACGACGATGGTTGGCGCCGACCCAAAAAGTCACCTATTCCGGCACCTCCGAGGACGAGAAAATTGGACAAGTTGAGATCTGCTTCAGAGGTAACCATAGACGGGGCTATGGGGAGGGGGCTATAAATAGCCATCAAAGTATAGTTATTTAGTTGAGCTATAATTGTGATTGATTTATGTATGAAGTTATCGTATTCATTCTCAAATTAATAAACTATTATATTAGATTATTTGTATATATTATATATATATTATATCGGAATATTAAATATATTCCGCGCATGACATAACACCGATAATTATAGATGTTACAATTTCATTCCATTTATAATTTAAAAAATATATTTTGTACGCAGTTTTTAAATAAAAATTCCACATCAATCACCGGGAAGCATAATTAAAAATGGGTAACGCAATCCTGTTTACTTGAAACTTTCAATGAAATGCCTATCATAACCATATAGTTAATTCGCTATTGCGTAATTCTAGCTACTATAGCCAACAGTAACATTATTTGTAAGGGATTACCAACCACTATTATTACAAGTTAGTATTTTTAGGTATGTGAATTAAAAATACAGACGCGTTGAATAATATACAGTTAGGTATATATAGTGATAAACACTCATTTATTAAATAGTTGAGAGGACAAACATTATGAATTCAAAGGTACGTTTAATATATTAATAAAGTATATATACTTTTAATACTTAAATTAAATATGAGCGAAATAATGTAATAAATCGGTACAAACAAACGCGCGATAATATTAATCAGAGTTCATACATAAAAAAAGCAGTTTGAAGAACACGCTTACCAAAACAATCCAGGAAATATTGCACGATATATTTTTCTTTAACAGGAAAACAATTCAATTATGCATTGATTATAATTTAAATGTAGATGTAAAACAATGAAAACATAATATTTAATACATTGTACATGTTTTCCTAATAACCTATAAAAGTTACACATTTTTCCGACAAAATAATTAATTAATTATATTTTTTTATAAAGATCAGTATTATAATAATTGACAATATTTATGTACAGGTATTTCATTTTACAAATTATTATATTTAATTTTTTTATATGTATTACTGTTTTACATACTAGGGTTACATACATTACGTTATAGTTCCTCTGCATTAAAATTATATTTTGTTTATATCTCATTACACACAAAATTCTCTTCCATATTACATTTATGCATATATGTCAAGATCATGAAACTTTATAAACCTTGCAATTTATCTATGTGTATATGACGTGTATCTCGATTTTAGTACTTTTCCATGTCTGATATTAACCGATTTTTGTCATATTTCAGTTGTAAAGCACCAGGGAATAACATGACGCGTTAGATTTTAATTTTCTTTGTAGTTTTTAATTATAGAGTTACAACTATCTAATTAGTTATGTTAATTAATTTCAGTTTTGGAATTGCCATGGGTCCTTAATAAGGCCCATAATAAAAAACAAACACTAAAAGACCCTGGAATAGTCCCGGAAAATGATCAAGATTAGAAAATAATATTCTTATTATAATTCCGAAAATATAAATGCTATCGAGTATTAAGGTAAATTTAATTAGCTAAAAGTATTTTATTTTATTGTAATATTTTTTTATTCAAAACATTAATGTTTAATAATATCAGTACTTTTTACATAATGTGTTGATGATGACAATAGTAGAATTTAGTGATTTAGCTCTGGAAACACCTTAAAAACATGTAAATTCGGACATTTTAGGAACTCTATAAATTAAAAACTAATAATTTTTGCAAGGTAAGATTTCTAAATACTGTAACAATAATTAGGACGTAAACTATAGAGTGACACAATATGACCCGCAAATAACAATTGTCATCTGTATTCTAACAGTATATAATATATCTGCATTAGTCAAATAGAACGAAAGTGAAACTAATTTCTGATAAACAAAAGGAACATTCATTTACAAATACATGATAATATAATATTTATGAGCTGTCATCATTTAGCAAGCGGTAAGAGTGAGTTGCGTCGCCTTTCTTGTTCCCTCGGAAAATTCGGTTATAAATCTGCGGATTGTTAATTGTGGATCACATTATTTCATTAATGATTTTGGTTCACCTGGTAATACTAAATATTTAAAACTCTCACAAAATGTTCTTTTTTTAATAGGAACAGAAACCGAAACGGAAAAATTTAACGCCGTGACGATATTTCCGGGTGTAGTAATAATCGAATGGTACAAACTTCTTTCTGCCTATTAAAAAGTTTAGTGAATGATCAGAAAAGCGGAATATAAAGACAGCTCACACACATACACTGTATGGCAGCCGAGAAGAATCTTTAGCAAAAATGTAAAAATAAGTGAATATGTCAACATATTTCAGTATGTCACATATTACGCATACTTGCAAATTTGTTAACATATTCGTATTTATGTGTAATATGTTATACATAATTCAAAATATGCTGACACATAAACAGAAATATGTTGATGTCAACATATTATGTTGAAATATCCACTTAGTCTTATATATGTGTTGTATAATCCTTCCCGGCCGCCATAACACTGCGCTAATTTATAAATCGATTTCTACAAGTCGTGCTTCTGGCATGGTCAAAGAATGGGAGCAGTTTAACTGTTAAATGTACTGAGCAGTAAAAGGGTAGTAACGTGTAATAGAGTACAGGTCATGTTGTAATAAAGTGGTATGCGAAATACCTACGATTTGAGAATATATGAAACTGTCGCCTTTGTTTTTACAGATACATGATATAATATTTATGAGCTGTCATCATTTAGCAAGCGGTAGTTTCCAGGCCTCTGTGTTATATTTATATTTGAATTATACTGCTCTTATTGATTTTAAGAGAATTGAAACGTTTTAGAAATGTCAAATTGTTGACATATATTTGTAAAGATTTATGATTCACGCAATTTTTCAATGGTAAATTAAATTTTCATAGTCTAACTCTACTTACTAAGTCTAGCCAAATTATCTTGTTTGACTTCTTATGTCTCGTACGTGACAAGTATAGATTTATATCCTCATCGCAAGTATAACTTTGTGAAAATATAAGATTTTTTCTTCTATATTTTAACATTTCAACAATAGTTTATTTAATTTTCCTTGTCCATATAGACCATTTTATTGTACCTGATAACATATTTTTAGTACATATAAATGTAATATAAAACCCCGGGCCATCTAACATAAGGCTCAATCATTCACTAATTAAATTTATGTATATATATTATTTGATTTTGTAAAATTATGACATTACATTGATTGATTAAACATTGATTATATGTGAAGTGTATATATGCATTTTATACGAACAGTTCATAATTAATAAAGGCTGTGACTGAAGAAGACAAGAAAGAGGAAGAAAAAGAACCAAATGAATTCAAAATAGCACAAAGGAAGCAAGAGGATGACAGAAGAATGGAACACTGAATACAATACTAATATTCATTAAGTACATTCTAAGATACTTTTTATTTCTTTTGTAAAAGAAATGAACACAGTATTTAAAATCACTCTCTGAAGAATTTTTTATATGAAGATACGAGTCTAAGAGATATAATGAGCCATATCATTCACATGATTGCATATATTTAGTATTTCCAACTTTGAATAGTACACTATCCAGACAATGCGATTTATTTAATGAATTCGAGAAGAACTATGTACTTTTCTAGGGAATGATTTTATTTTCATTGCGTTAAAGTTTGATATTAAGTTTTGATTGACTTAATGACAATGCAATATCCAGTTGTTAGTACCAAGTAGAGAATAAACTTTTCGTTTTACAGTTCTACTATAAAGTTACATAAACAAAAAACTTTGCATAAAATACGAAAATAGAATGCTATTACGTAAAAGTTGAATTGTTATTACTTATAATAAAGAAAACAGTGGTAAACTTTATTTTTGAAATATTTTAAAATATCACAATTAAGATTCGTAGCTTTTTTCTTGCTGTTAGGATTAGAAAATAGGGTGTGGTATATTTTTAAAAATATATTACATAGGTAATTAAACTAATCGTTACCCCAAAATTTTAATTTTTGTATCCATTATTTTTTGAATAAATAGTTATTGGAAGTATGGTTACACGTTTATACGTCTAGGTGTATAACACATATACATGATATTATTTCTTTAATAATAATTTGTTCAAATAATTTCAGGATCAAAAAATGTTTGGTCGTAAATACCAAGGTTATGGTGAGTAGGGGGTTATCTAATCTATAATTATTATCTGAGGTCTTATAATGTTTTTTGCTTATAGTTTTGCATGGCAATTTCACAATGAAATCTCGGCGTTTTAAGACAACTGAAATAAAAATTATTTAAAATGTAAAATAAAAACTATTTCAGTTCAATCCTAGCTGTGATTTTTAACTGTATAGGGCAAACAAATGTACAATATAGTGATACATTTTCCTTCATTCTCATTATGCTGGCTGATACATGGAACTAATTAATATAACTATATTGAATCTTTAACATAGAAAAAATTAGAATACAATGGCGTCTTAATATTATTTTAGATAATTAGTTACACAGATTATATAAGATTGACAATATGAGCTTGAATTTGTTGTTGGAACGGTGAATTATCTTGGATCAGGATACAGCCACTGTGGGAGTAGCAGAGATGCATGTTATACTAGTAGAGCTATTGAAGAGCAATTATTACTATTCAATGCTATAAGACACTATAATATGTGGTCTTTTGTTGTAAATTTGTCTTTATTATTTGTCTTTTTGACAATTTTCTTATAGTATAGAATTTTCAAATGACATTAGACCTGGTGAACGTAAGGATTTTTTATTTAAGCTTATGTTAAATTATATGCTGAGTAAAAAGTATAGTAGAATCAAGTTAGCAGCAGAAAAATGTGGTATATCTATTGTATTATATTTATGTATGGAGAATTTAGCTAAATGTGGTCCAAGGCCAGTTCAAGGTCCATCTGGCTCAATGTCCATCTGTCGATATAAATTATTGTTAAATGAAAACTGATCAAAACAATAAAGCTTCACGTAGAAAGTTTGGAGAGATGGGCGAATAAACATGTATAGCCTGTAACGTAGCCACAGTGTAATCAACATGAATCTCCCCATGTGGAATTTTTATAAACAGGAATGTAGTTTCGAACGATACCATGACATTAACAGATAAATTAAGGACATAGATTTTTTTCTATGAATTTCGTTTCAAAATTCCCTGTGTAGGTGCATCACAATACGACATGAATCGAGAAGTGAATATGGATCATTACAAATGCCAATTTTCCTGTTACTAAGTCGATTCTACTGTCTTTTACACTACTGACACCTAAATTTAAAGATAAAATCCCCAGCTATAAGCAGTTTTACACTATTTATAAATTCAAAAGCAGCTGCTATATTGAAAGACTACAATAAAAAAGCACATATACCAAAGTCCTAGTTAGTAGTGTACATGCAATTACAAAAATCGATCTCTGACTAGCTTTAATGGCTATCATGTGATAACCTGTATACGTCTACTACTCCGACTATATTTATACTTAGGCTAATTTACCATTTTAGCATAAAGAACTGGACCTATCGATTATAAAAGCGGTTAACATCAAGAGCCAGAAACCAAAATTGTATTAAAACTGCTATTATTCAATTGTCCCGGTATTTTCTCCTATTATCCGGCTTTAATAATCTCTGTAATTTATTATTCATTTACCATCTTTATAAGATCGTTGTATTTTTATATTGCTATTTTAATGTTTCAATAGAGTTTTCTTAATTAATTTCGTTTATCAGCCTGATGAGAATAGACGACAGTTATAATATCTGTGTAATAAATGGTTGCCTTCTTTAATGTATAAATGCGTATTTTTGGCTAATAAATTTGCAATTACTTATGTATCTTATAAATATTCTTATAGGATAACACATGCGTATTGCGTCAAGGAGTCTACAATACTAATTATTTTGTACAGTTTTGTAGTTACTAATAATGCTTAAATTGTTAAAATGTTCTATAGCCTAATATCGGAACTAACTGGAATATTGTACTGATAAATTTAAAGTATCCATAAAATTTCTGTATTACAGCTCTAAAAACAGTTGTAAAAGATTATTTTCATAATTTATACAGAATGAAGAACTGGCGCTTCTGTAAATTGTACATATATACGATGCACTGCATATCATTCGTCTTTGTGTGTATGGCTTATACTCGTATCATTAGATACTTTTCACGTTTGGGATTTAGTGGGTAGCATGTGTAAGTATAACTTGTTGATTGCTTTTATGTGACTTGATTAGCCGTCTGTAAATTACAATTTATTTCCTATAATCAACTATATACTTTGTTATAAATTTAATGCTTTAACGCTTTAATTGGTTCATTAGTTTCTTTTTATATTTTAGGGGAAATTTTAAATTTATTTTAAAAATTAAACATTAAACAAGAATTGTCACATTGTAGCGAGAAAATTTGTCATTATTTTACTGTCTATAATATGTTTTATACAGTGAATTTATGTATACACGCCAAAAAATGTTGCAAAATTCAATAGCGACATGAATCTTAAAACTATCGACAGATGCTTTAAGATATAATAACTATAATATTGTGTTCGGCAAAATATTGTATGTATTTATTCTTTTAGGAAGCAAAAATGTGATTCATCAATAAATCATTAATAATATACGCATTTTATTGACTTGTGAACTTGCGGTTATCTATTTCACTTTTGTTGTTGAGAAAAATATTTTTTCCATTCGTTTTGGAACAGAGTGTATAAATAACCTAATTATATAAATTATTGATGTACATTGACCATTACATGACCATTTTTTAATGTGAGAAATAATGTTAATTTGTCTAAAATGTTGGGTTTAAGTTTAAGTAATTGTTAATAACCCAATTAAAAAATAACACGTTACTTTGCCGAGGGTTTAGTTAAAGACACAGGTAAATCGTTTAATCCGCAGTCAAATGTAAATTATATGAATACATTTTAATTCAGTTTTTAGAATTTTCTTGAAAACATATCGCTTTGATTTACTGTAAAACGATATTATATGTATATCATTAAATATACATTTTAAATTATTTTATTCCATATATTTGTTTTGACAAACATTCTACAATTGAACTTCTGCCAACATAAACTTTATAAACTTTACAAAAATATATTTGTAAGATAATTAAATCATGATAATTTGTTTTTGAGTAGTTACTAATTATAAAAATTAGTAACGCGTATATGTAATCTTTATCAATAAAGATATATTAATATTAATGATATATATATTTATATATTATTACGAATATTATTACTATTTAATTAATTGTATTCATTAGATGTTCAATTGACATCACTCTGAACTAATTTTTCACATAATGTAGAGGCTGTGAATTAAACGTTTATCTTTTCTTATTATATGCAGTACTATTTATTGCACGCATTGTATAATATAATTGCCATATTTTTACTAAAAATACATTTCGTGACACGAATAATTGAAGAATTATTTTATGGTTTCCCAAATCTAATTTAATGTGACAAATAGTTAATTAAGATATGTCTTGTTCCAGGGAGGAGCCTGGTTATGTTCGTATTATTAAATTATTCAACAGTCTCTATTCCTTATCTGGATTAGAAGTATTTGCAACTAATCGTTTTTAGCATATTTAGAAATGAAAAATATAACATCGGTACATTTAGTAAAGCGCATAACATTAACGCAAAAAGTTTAACATCTCTGAAAATGTCAAAATAAAGATTTTTTATATTTGTTTTGAAAGCTCAAATGACTATATAACAAATATCTACCAAATTCTTATAAGTAAGATAATTTTGCTTTCTAAAATAAATCAAACTTGTGTGAAATTTCTAGGTATATGCACTATGTCTATATAAAAAAGTAAACTCTTAAACATTCTTTTAGTTTCTAAATATAGATTGCAGTATAATTGTTTCAAAATATTTGTTAAAGACCCTGCAGCTTGTGATGATAATCAAGTATGTTTTACGGTATACTTATATATATCATTCACACCATAAAATAGATATTTGTTTAGATATATTTAGCAGAACTCTAGATAGTTTAGGTAGTGTAATCTAGAATAATGAAATAATTTTCTGGAATTTTCCTGTAATTTATTGTAAAAAGAAAAGAAAAGATTATTGTGCAGAAATACTTTATTGTGTATAAATGTTGTTAAAAAAATTACATGTTATTTCGAGAGAATTTTTCTTTAGTTGATTCGTATAAATTCATAAGTAATTACTAGAGAAAGAATTTGGTCGAAACACCTATTGGTTTTAAAATACATTTATAAATTCTTTTTCCACTGCAATTATTTTACAAAATTATTAGTTTATATTTAGTTAAGCAAAAAATAGCGATAACATACAAGAAAATAAAAATGCGGGAAAAACTAAATTAATTAATAAGTAGACTATGTAAATTTATTGCTGATTTAATATTACTGACGTATAGTACTCGAAGCTCGGGGAATCTGGACAAGGCGCAGTTTTTACCTTGTTCGGTCTCCACAGAAGCTCGCACACCTCGAAGCTGTTTTAAATGCACAACAGTAGTGTATTACTCATTTATTGCATGTAAATAAAGCAAAACTTAGAAAGCCACATTTACAAACTGCCTAAAGATCAAGTTGTAACTGAAAAAAACTAAACAACTGGCAAGGGTGTCAGAATAGGGTGCCTAGTGAGAGGGGGGGGCACAAGCCCTACAGGACCTGGTCTGCAATCATAGGGCTCGAGTATCTTCGAGTCCTCTCAGGTTTAAGAGCGGGATGTGCTACATGTAACATTTCTAGAAGTCAATGCAACATCAATTGACAACTATGGTCGCAGAGCAGGTAGAGTTGTTGTTCAGATGAACACATTTGATACGTTTTTTGACCTGAAATTGTGTTATTAATATTAATAGCTATTAATATTTGCAGCTACTGAACAATTTTCCACTGAACTAGTCTAAGAGTATAGTTATTAATGTAGCTTTAAAGAGGATCGAATTTGGGAAAGCGTGCCTTTTGAAATTCAGGACTTTTTTTCTATATGTACAATCGAAAAAAGTGTATGGTTCACTTACATACATCTGAGCCTTGTTTGCCAAGAAAAAAAGACCCAATTAAACGGTTCTGATTTTGTTTCAGAATCATACCATCCGCCAACTAAAGCCGATCATCACTGCAAATTATACTTTGAAGTTTTAGACAGACTTCATCAAGATCTAAGGAACAGATTTTTATTCTGGAAGAAGCAAATTAATCTTCTTCCAGTCATTGTTCAAGATTCGAAGAAGTCATCACAGTTTTTCAGTTTAAAATCAATTACGAGTCTGCAAACACTTGCTGAAATATTTTATTCATCCGCATTATCGTCCACATTTTCAGAAGTTGTGCGACTTTAGCGAATATTTTTATCATCCCTGTAGCAACAGCTTCATCAAAACACTCATTTTCTACCTTCAGAAGATTAATATCCTATATGAGCTCTTCTATGACCAATCAACGCCTCATTAACATTGTATTACTTCATTGTCACAAACATCGAACTGATAAAATTTGTATAGTTTTAATTGAAAAGCAATTCTCATGTGCAAACAATATAGCAAAATTAATTTGTTTTGTAATTTCTAATTATATATAAATACACTATTATGAAACAAGTGTATATTTTTGCATACATTTTTATTGGGAATTTTGAAATAATATATTATATGTGCATACATTTTAATCGTTTGTAATTTGATTTTATGAAATACCTATTATGTAATTAAAACTTTTTTTATACATAATAATGATTTGTGTATTTGTAAATTCAGTTGTTTTTAATTTCGTACGTGAATAAAGACATTTGTGAATAGATCAATTTTTTTAAATTAATTGAGCCTCCTCTCCAGATTTAAAATGCTCCGACGCCCTTGACTGAATTCGCAGTTAACTACATGAAGCCGGTACCGCAGTCTCTCTCTCTATATCTCTCTCTCTATGTATATATGTATATATAGAGAGGTTTAATGGTTACAAAGCATATTATGACGTTTTATGAAATAATTAAAGATAACAAAATATTTTAAAAAGTTTAAATCAATATGTAGACATTGATTCTTTAACATATTTCTTAATCGAAGCACTAATAATATTCATGTATATATACAATAAAACAGGTATAGGTACTTGTTTTTACTTTTCCTTTAATTTTTTTTATACTTAGAATACTAATTCAACTAATTTCATTTGCGTGCATAATTATATTTTCTTTCGTTTAATTACTTTTCTGTATATAAGAATATGTACGTTATTTTTTTCTATTGTGCTTTTAGTCATTTTTTATACATTTTTTTTACTTCTTTGTAGAATATTTTCATTCTAATTAAATAAAATTAAAATTAATAACAACTAATGTCAGTTACGTGCATAATTATTTTAGCTTCTATTTAATTAATTTTATGTATAAAAACTTCTGTCGGTTATGTTTTATATGGTATCTAGACATTTTTTTATATGATATTCCGTATCTCACATATGAAGATTATAATGAATAAATATATCACTAATGCGAAACATAGCTATAAATACGATTTTATTTAATATGAATAAAACTAAGTTAGAGATATTAATTAGCTAGTAAATAGTTTATAGAAAATAATATTATTGAACTGTTTTACTTGTAATATAATTTTATAAATCGATTTATATATGTTTTAGTGTGAATATTAAAGCGTTAATCATTCAATTAAATTACTTTTAACAGTTTCATTTTGAGTAAATAAAAGCTAGGAGTGTGTACTGGAAACAGAATTTTGGAAATCTTAAAAAGATTCATAGCAATAGGACTACATTTCTTGAAAGGAAAGTTTGTTAAGTATGGCACCACTGGATTTTTACTCTGGACGAAAGATCTCTTTTGACATTTGGTAGATAGAAAAGGTCTCGCGATATTTTGTTTATTCAGACAGTTTTCAAAAAACGGCTTTTACGGCCAGAATCTCCACAAAATTTTAAAATTATAATCATAACTGTGTCTTGAGTATATTTGCTTACGTCTTTGTGCCTTGAATTTTGCATAAAATGTTGCTTGTATCTTGCCTATTATGTATGTATATTAAATATTAATATGAAAAATAATGTAATCTATAGTAAAAAGATATGGCTCTCTCGCAGCATAAAATGGAAGATCAATGGGAAATAGCCTGCATTGATCTTCTAAATTAAGGAAAAAAATTAATTAATTATAATAATATTATATTCTGAGGTTATACCTCATCAAAGGTAAGATAGTGAAATGAAACAGATAGATTATAAGTTCAATAAGGAATGCAAAAGCATGAATTAATTAAATTAATTAAATTAATTTTTAATTATTTACATCAGCATCGCCTGGCTATTTCCCTTCAATTTAATCTGTACTTTAAATCGTTTGGGGCTACGCGTCTACATCACGGAAATGGGCAACTTCCATTTTACTTGTTAATAACCCCCTACTATATTGGAAGATAAGATTATTGTTATAATATTTATATAATAATTTTCAGAGATACAAGAAGGCATTTTTAATAATACAAAAGAGTGCATGTTTACAATTCTATCGTTAAAGCCGGCATATACATACTCATTGCACGCCTTTTGTAATCCATCTATACTGCAGTGTAACAAAATAATTCTCTATTATTCTAAAGATTTTAGGAAAAGTAATAACTAACCGTTTGGGGTACCTGCACTGAAAAATGTATAATTTTTAGTTTTATACATCAGAATAATAAACAATACATTTATCTGATTGCATAATTTGGGTTATTGCGCTGCGTTCATAACTTATTCAACATGAATACATAAAACAGAAATTTAAAGAAGTTTATATCAAATCGTGTATTTTCACACTGTTACCAAAATATTTCTTATCATCCAATCATACTAGAACACACTTTCTATGTATGAAAAATTATGAGTATTCAAATATTTTTCTAAGTAGGTAAGATGTAAAGTGACCAAGACTGATGTTAAACAGATAAATATTTATTTTATTTTATATTTCAAGATTGTGCAATATATGTATTTAAATTAATTTTTAGCTTACAACATTTCCGATATAAACCGAGTTTTTATCGAATAGTATCGCAACGGGTCATTTTGTGCGGTGTTAGATTTGTTAATGTCTGGTCCATTTTCAAGGTATAGCAATCTTTTTGCAAAGCAATTGGTTTTTAAATACTACTGCAATTTTAAATTAAAATGATGTGTTGGTATGATGAAACGTGATCCGCTGACAATAATGGTCTTAAGGACCATCGCGTAAGCTAAGTAAACAATTATTGTAAACGTAAATAATTAAAACTACACATACTATATATATTCGCACAGTTATTATAATAATATATCTAAATTTCTGTAAAAAAATTCAATGTATAAGCGCGTATATTTTATCAATATAGTATGCTATATAAATCAGTTCATAGTTATGTACCAGTTTATTGTTATGGCAAATTTTAAGGTATTTATAATTTTGAAATATTGTAATACTTTTTCTTATGGATTATTTTAACACAGTTACGACATTCTGGCTGTAATATTATATGAATGGTACTAAATTCAGTCCAATAGGAAATTTACTAAATGCTCAAAAAGTCCGTATAAATACAACTCACAAAGACGGCCATGAATAAATACTATTTTATTTGCACTTATGCAACATACATGTGTTAGTTAAGTAGAAATAAAATGAGCTTTTCTTTTTTGAATTACACGCAGATGTTTGGTGATGAGGCACTTAGTGAGGAGACACATTGGCTTAGAGACCAAGCCATCTATCTGCCTCAAATAGGTTTTTGTCAATTGGATCCAGTCACAGAGGCCTCAGAACCAGACCATTCGTCAATAGGGTCAGTGGGAGTCAGAAGTGGAGCCTCTCTGCTCCGGAGTAGACAGGGAATCGATCTTGCTTGTGACCTTGAATCTTCTTTTGAGACATTATATGATCCCGGTGTTACACCCAGGTGGGCTATGTTGCACTGCACAGTACAGCAGCTTTTTTACGTGAAGATAGTTGTTATCCATTTAATCTTATAGTTACGTGTGTGTTAAATAGAGATAATATAAATTCTAGCTAGTTGTAATATAAATATATAATTTCGTAAGACATCTATAGCCCTTCTTGATTATATTTCCTAATCTAAACGATTAAAATTGCTACAATCAATTATTTATGAACAGCTAATTATAAATAAAAAGTTTTTAATTATAACATATTTTCAATTTCATTACCACGGTTGTATTTTTTACAGAATCCTTTATTACCCTGTACTTTAATGGACATTTAAAAACATATATAATATAAGGAATATATTTATAATCTACAATATACAGTGTGAATAAAAAACATTTTCAATTTTAGATAAACTTATTTTCTAATATTGCAGGAAATATAGCATTGTTTTGGTTTGAACAAAAAAGTTAACTTTTTATAAGGGATGTTAGAACCATGTTGCTTGAAAGGTTGTTTTGATATTATTTTGAACTTTTTGAACTTCCTTAGATCCTTTTTAAAGAATTTATATATTTTCATTCCAGTTGGTGTACTTTTTATTTGTTTTCTAATTATTGAATGGAGTTAAAAGTTATTTATTAAATAATTTTATTTCTCTCCTTAATTGCATAATATGTCTGAAGCATATATTTTAATTTGTTATATTACGCTAATGTTATTAACACTTTTTAAAAAAAAAACAGCGTTCACAAGACATTTAAAAATTTATAGCTTATAGATTACTAACCTAAAGATTCCTTGCTATTTATATATTATAATTTTTGTTAGATACCTATAAATAAGGTTCTATTTACTGACCACCCTTGAACTCACCCTCCCTTCTCCTCTTCCACTCCGACTCTACCATACATACATCACATTCAGAAAGCACCCAGCTCTGCCACTCACACGTGGGGAGGATGACAACCATTCCCTGCTTAACGAATCAGCGTCCAGCATTACAGAGGACTCCAACTCCTCCTGTCCACCTTCTTCTTCTGGTTTCCTTGGCAACAGTGCTGGTGTTAGTTGCACCGGCGGTGTTAGCGACGACCAATGGGAATTGACGGAGACCAGTGGGTCGTCAAGGTCTTCTTCTCCTGCCTGTGGACGGCAGGTTTTGGCGGGAATTGATGGAAGGTAGATCTTGTCCACTGTTCACATGATTATATACTAACTAAGGATATTTTCGGTTTGTGAATATATTATTTCAAATGTTACCAACTCTAATGTGCCTGTAATATTTTAAAAACAGTCTAACAATTTTACTAACAATTTATGTTAAACTATTAAAATATTTAAAAAAATGTTACTAAAATGTATTTAATGAAAAAGTGTTAATATTGACTAAATTACTTAACGCTTATATACTTGTTGTAATAAATTTATGTAATATCATAATATTCAATTATTTATTATTAGTTTTAAATTATTTAATTTACATGATTAAGTATATAAAAATATGCCCATATTTCATACACCTATCTCATATAGAAATATTGCTTCTACGTCAAAGATTCTGTCTGTCAGTGTGTTTTCTTCTCACAGTTTTAGAAAAATAACAGTACTAAAATTATGAACGTCAGGAAGAACCCTCTGGGACGTGAATGACTCACCCAGATTAGGCTTGCGGGGATAATCCTGGCTGTGTAGAGTTTCGATAAATAAGCGAAATCATTCAGTAATCGGATCAAATTTGCGCAACCTATATTTGTAATCAAAACAATTGCAATTATTTATAGTGTAGCATGTTTTGCTGCAACAGACAGCATCATCAGGCAAACTACCAATTAGTGATATAAAATATAACTAAACAATACCAGTGTATAAAAATCAAAAATTAATTATACAGTTTTCAAACGTAAGAGTAACCAGAATTAAATAGATTAGCGTTAGAAAATTGTATGTGAAGAGATTCCTTAACAGATAAGTGTAATTTGTATTTGGCATTATCCAAAATAGAAAAATCATTAAGTGTACAATTACAATTACATAACAATTCCTATGAGAAAAAATAGCATATTGATTAGGAGATTCGTTTTTTCGTGATTATAAAAGTGCCGATTAGTTTTACCTACATATATAGCACCCTTTTTTCTGAAAACATTTACTTTTATAAATCACATTGGAATGAAGAACTATAAGAATCCTATCTTTTTAGAGAAATATAACAACTAATTTTACAAGTAGAAAAAATAGTTTAGCATTTAGATTAAATTACTTACATATACGATAGAAGTTTGCCCAATCTTAACAACGGCATTACCAAACATTGTACAATTAAGATACAACAATTATTATCATTGTTAGGGGACAATTTACTCGAAATAAATGAGTTAACAATACTCCAAAAATATAGAACTAAAATAAGCATTAGAAACAAACATGTCAAAAGAAGATGGACAAAAAGCATTAAAATTTAGCAGCACAATATTAGTATTACTGGACTTACGGAAATTGAAATGAAATTAGCATTATTACATTTAAAAAGACACACATCTAAACAAAGAAAGAGAGAAAGAATTATGTTCAATTGTAAATGTTATGTTTGGGTCTTGTGTGTTAATGTGACGCCAAAATGTATTAGTGAAATCTAAATTAGGGAAAATACAAAACATAGTATCAATATAATAAAAAAAGTTCTTGATTATAACATATTTTCAATTTCATTACCAAGGTTGTATTTTTTACAGAAACATTGGACATTTGTAAACATATATAATCTAAGCCATATATATAATCTACAATAAACAGTAGTGTGAATAATTAACATTTTCAATTTTAGATAAACTTATTTTTCAAATATTGCAGGAAATGCAGCATTGTTTTGGTTTTAACTAAAAAGTTAACTTTCTATAAGTGATGTTAAAACCATGTTACTTGAAAGGTTGTTTTGAACTTGTTTTGAACTTTTTCAACTTCCTTAGTTCCTTTTTAAAGAATTTATATATTTTTATTCTAGGTGGTGTTCTTTTTATTTGTTTTCTAATTATTATTGATATGATTTTAAAAGTAATTTATTAAATAATTTTATTTCTCTCCTTGCATAATATGTCTGAAGCATATATTTTAATTTGTTATATGTGCTAATGTTATTAACACATATTTTTTATAAACAAACAGCGTTCACAAGACATTTTTAAATTTATAGTTTATAAATGATTAATTATAATAATACATATTTGGTGGAGAGTCAAAATAATTTAAGAACATGTGTTCGGTGTTAGCCATGAGAATGTGAGCGAGTGTGGTCTTGCTCATTGACACGCTGTATTAAAGCTGGAATACTTAATTTTTTAAATAGCTTTTTACATGTTGTTATTTCATAATTTTTATTTTCATTATTTATTCATGGTTCTGCAGTCTATTTTGTCTTTGCCTATCATTTACCTGTTTATTTATTTTTTTCAAGAATTTTTTTCTATTTAGCTTTTTTGGTTAAACATGAAAATCAATAACATTTGACTTTCTCAAAATTTAATATAAAATCTGTACCTTCATGAGGCAGGTAATTATTTATTCATTATTTATCTTTAAATTTTTTGTGCGAAGTAAATATTACAATATAGCTTTTTGTAGACTATAAAATTTGAAATTATAACTATAGCTAATTTAGACTAAAATTAAATATGTTTTGTAGAATAATCATATTGTTCCCATTTTAATATTTTTGCATCATTTGCTAATTATAGCCTCTAGCGTTGGTGATTTAAATACACGCTGCTGATTTTATATAATTTAATTTTTGACTGCTAAAATGTTTTACACTTTTTTTCGAATTATTCCTACCTATTACGTTTTTTCTTATTTTTGAATCATAAAAGTAATAATATATATGTAGCATTAAAAATGTTATATGTATATATCGCATTATCTTGCTTAAATATTTAAATGTAGTCACAATAAGCTTAGTAATTATTAAATGAAAAGCTGAAGATATTGGAAGTCAGGGAAAATTCAGGGAATTTAAAGGTGGTTTTAGTGAAAGTCAGGGAAAATGAGAAATGGTCAGGGTAAATTTGAAAATAAAGTAACAAAAATTGTAGTTTGTTTTTAAGTGTTTAACTGTTATCGTTTTTAAAGTTTGCCTGCTTTACGAGCTACGAGCAAATGAAGTCTGTTACTTATTACATACGCCATATGGTGTCAGTAAGTATGAAATTACAAAACAAGTATACAGGGGTAGGTAACAATCCATGTTTTATAATTATAGTTATATAATAATTTAAATTTGTTTCAGAAACGTCTGAGAAAATAAAAGATAAAGTTAGGGAAATTGAGAATTGATTAGGGAAAATGAAGCTGACAAATACTATGAACTTTTTCTTATTTACTGAAAATTTGTATAAATACTCAAATTTAACAAAATGTTATTTATATTATCAATATGAAAAAATGTCCAAAATAATCGGATGAGCATCAATTATTTTTTTATATATGGATAAAAATACCAAAGATTCTGCATTTTATTATTAATCCAAGAATTGTCGTATATACAGAGTCAAATTGAATAACACAAAACGTAAATGACAGCTCACCTGGATTCATCTAAACGAGTTTGTACTCTGTGGTATGAAGACAGGTTGTATTTAACACATTGCATGCATATTTATTGTTGTTCTGGTTCATTTTATTATCTAATATACAATCCATGTCAGTAATTAAACTTAATTAAACTTATCTTAGTTAAAAAATAAAAAAATAAACTAAAAAATATCGTACATGGAATTAATTATTAAACCGAATAAAAAAACAGATTAGTTATAAGCTGCTCTCCAGACTGAAGAATATTTATTTTAATGAGTAAATTTAAAAATTATAAATAATTAAAATATTAACTAAACATTTATTTTTATTGAAACGCACAAATGAATATACGTGCAAAGATTTATTGTATGCATTCAAATATCAAATTACCCGCCTACTATTGTGTGCTCTTATATTACAGCTCTATTATGCATTTATATACCTTTTTTTAAGTAAGCAAATATAGCTTTTTTCAGCATTGATGTACACTGTAGTAAAATCAATTGTTTCTTTCATTCTTTTATGTTTTCAATAAACGTTGTAATGTATGTTATTCTTTAAAACTCTTGTAAAACTAAAAGGTTAATTATAAACAATTCCGTTTAGAAGGAATGAAACAAAATAAGTCATTAGACAAATCACAAAATTCTTCATCAGACGACAACATTTTTATGAAAGGTATAATTTATATTTGTAGATTAAATAGTTTTTTGTTAGAAGTATAACAGAAAACATCAGGGCTGTAGTATAAAAATAATGTGAACAATATATTTTATATAAGTTATAATATAATCACACTAAATAAACTCTTGTCTTTAAAATTAAAAACCACAATTCAAACACAAAAAAATTAAAACTATATTGCTTTTAAAAAGAACATGAAAATAAAAACAGTAGAAAAACAACGGCAAACCTACAAAAATAGAAATGAAGAAACAATTATTCTTTTAAATTTATATTTCCATTCAATTATGATAGAATGTTAACAAGCAAATAAAGTTTGACCTAAGTTGTATTTTAACACATTTTTATAATTGAAGTCTTATCATGTTCCATTTAAATATGGAAATTCTAATGTATTGTGTTAATGAAACAAAAGTAATTACTTGTAGAACTGTTGGTACAAAGTTTTGTAAAAAGACTAAAATAACTTTAACAAAAAAATGTGTATTCTCAGTTCTTTAGAGTGCTACTGATTTAATTTGTATATTATACTGAATTACTATAAATCTATTTCTGTATTCATATCAATATCTTCATTTGAGGAGAGAAAAGAGAGGGTAGAGAGGAGAGAAGACCAGCCCTTAAAATTACTGACTCAAGGTTTGAAAATCTCAAAATTAAAAAGTGTATATAGACATAATCTTTTATTGTAAAGTAACTTAATATAATTTATAATATTAATTACAACTCACATTACATATGTACTCATTTCATTAGATAGCTTATTTATGATTTGTTCTGTGTTACATTTTGTATTGCTTAAAAAAACCATGTAATAAATTAGGGTATTTGCATCTGTTAATAATATGTAATGTTATATGTTTATACTAGATTTGTTTTTAATGTTTTGTATCTAAATATTAAATTATGTAATTTTATAAGTACTATTTTTATTCATATTTAAGTAAAATTTGATATGTTGTCGAATTGTAAAAAGATAGTGGGGAAGGTATTTGTCGAATATTTGAAATATTAGTTTTTCACTGCAGAAAATGTATATGAGTATTCATGATAACCGGTGTATTTTACCTACATAAATGCTGACAATCTAGATTATAATTCTATAAGCCTTTACTGTAATAATATATCAACGTAGGCTGGAGCTTTTCATGCAGAATAAATGCGATATACTATTAGGACAGTGGTATTTTTGACATTATCTAATATGAATGTTTCCAAGACTTTATGGTGGATATACAGGTAGATATAAGCTACTATCTAGAATATTTGCATGCAGACAGTTATTATCCACATTTTAATTTATTTGTTTGGAGGAAATAGAAATTTCATTCTTTAATGAATTCTTCCACCGAACTAATAGATAGTTCATGGCTATGATAAATGTTTAGTTTGACTGTATTTATTTTTAGTTGAATAAATTTTCTTTCGATATACATACATATATTTGGATAATAATTAACGCTTCGCTAAATACAATTATATTTTATTCAACTCTATTTTTCCTAAATAAATTCAATTCAATTATTTACTTTTAAATTATTCTACAACTACCAGCTACTGCAATGCATTATAGTGATTTTTAGGTGTTATAGAGCCTCTATTTGTTTTCTTTTTTTGAGACTCAAATATTGTAAATTTATTATTTTGGAATTTAAAATAATGTGTAAGTATAGAGATTATTCACATTTATTTTGAGTATTTTATTTGAAATGAAATTAATTGCGACTTATCCGAACCGAAAAAGGTATAATATTATTGAAGGTAATCAAATTAATGTGTTTCCAAATTTCTTCTTTAACACAAAACAATAGTGTATATATAACTAAAGGAAAAGTTGTGATTATAAGCCGGCCACAAACTTTGTTACATTTTTCAAATACCTTTAGAGATGCATAAATTATAAAGAAATCCTGCAGCAATTGATCTCGCTAGCCGGAAATAAAAGATGATGAAAGAGTCTTGTTGTTATTAAATTCATATTCCATACCGATTGTCAAAGGAAGTCACAGATTATAGGCGAGAAAAGGTCATCAAACGCTTGCTATAGGATGGATTGAGTACACTCAGTTCGATCGATTCCTTTGAACAGAGGCGTGCAAATAAAGCCCCGATTTAGGCGGTTACGCGCGTGCATTATTTATAGGACTGCGTTTGTATTTATACACACATTTACGTGGTTTTCCAACTTCTGGTGGGAGAGGATAAGAAAATCGTTTTTTTATTCTCAATTTTAATGAGGTTTCAAATGCAGTCTACTCTATGTGGGAAGTGTATTCAAATAAAGATTAATTTATGACACATCATAAATCTTCAAGATGTAATGTTTTCTAGAGAACTTGCGGAAATATACAGGGATTATATTTTAATTTTTTATATTGTTTATAATGACACTTGTACAAAGAAAATACAACAAATTTTGTAATTCTTACGTGATTTTAAAATGTCACTGTGCATATGAAATTAAAATATATTAGTTCCAATTAAAGATATATTTTGAATAAAATATATACATGTATAAAACTTCCAATTTGAAATAATCCAATAAATAACTTTCAATTAAATTTAAAATCAATCATATGTGATTTTACAATTAGGTAGATGATCCCAGATGGCTTCAAACAATAAAATAGTTCGACTATATATTTGTTTATAATAACATTATGTAGATGCTCTAAATTTCATTTACTGTAAAAATGAATTATTTATTTACTTCGAGACTGTATATTTTCGTCACAAATAAAATAAATAAGGCATATTATTCTAACAGTGTTACGATTTATGGTATTTTATATATATTTTTTAATAACAATAGAAAGCCTTTTCTTTAAATTCTTAAAATTAATTTAAATTTTATTATTATTTGCTTATTCTTTGCTTATTGTGTTGTTTGGTAGTATACCTAAATGTCACTAATCTGATTAATAGCATTAATAATTGAGGCTATTTTAAAAATTGTTTCCTATTTATAGAAAGTTTATATATGCTTGGTGCATCAGGAATTGTTTTAAATTCTCAACTTTTATCAGCATTTTTGGGCGTTTTTGGGCGTTTTTTATTCCATTCTGCATTTTTTGTACTGTAGATGAAATATTATCTGATCATTTTATAATATAGTTTATAATTCAATTAAATATTTCTGTTTAATTATTTCATCAATATTTCCCTTATTCATATATCTAAATAGATAAAGGGGATTGTTTGGTTGTTTAACATATTTACCTTTTCCTAAAAAATTGTTTTCAATAGGAAAGTCAATATTTTTATTTATTATTCTATGTTAAATCGATTAATCTATAATTACGTGTTGTTGATGACAATTAGTTTACTTAAAAAAATTACATTAAAGAAAAAATTTTAGGTTTCTAAACATCGAAAGATTTTGATATTTAAAAAAATGTCTTATAAATAATCTTTTACTTTCAGATTAATCCTTTACCTTACACACGTAAGATTTTAATTTTATATCTCTTTTGATTATTTAATATTTAATACGTTTCTGATAAATAATCTTTACGTTTCAAGCTCCTACACGAAAGATTTTAATTATATCGGTCGATTTATATCAATATATTTAATATTTTAATAAGTTTCTTATAAGTAATCCTTACATTTCAGGCTCCTTCGCATAAGATTTTAATAACATGATTTTGGTTGATTTATGTATAAGCTCTTCATGTATATATATACCTATGTATATAATATGCAAAAGGATTCTCATAAATAGTCCTTAAGAGTCTCTTCCATATGATATTTTATTTCGTTCAAAGTATGTGTTGATGCATGTATTTTAAGAAAAATTCATGATAATAGAGTAATTTATAGATTTGGTTAATTTTTTAATTAACTAATTTTAAAAAGCTTAATTGTTTTAACAAAGTACACCGGATTAACAAAATGACTGGATATTTCGTAAGACTTTTAAAGACTCGCTTAAAAGTGAAAAACAACTAATGCTAAATATCCTAATTTTCAATGCCAATATAAGAAATTTTTTTAATGGCAATTTGTTTGTGATTCTAATGCCAAATACAGCATTAGTCTAAACGCAAAAATTGGTTTTAGTTTTATACCTCAAAATTGGAATCAAAAGTAATGCATAAAAGAAGACATTAGCAGTTTGAAATTATGTCATTAGAAAAAGACTGTTTCATTTCTAATCCAAAACTGTTGGTGTTACAGTTAATGCCGATATACACTAAGTTCCCCAAAATAAATTATCATCGTTAAATTTTGCTTATATGAGATAAGTAGATATGATTATATTATTTTACATAATTAATGCCTAAGAGGATTGCCCTGAATAGGACACTTGTAATAGAAAAACGGTACATAGTAATGGCTTACTAGTACTAGATGTTATCACTATCTGCTTCGACAAGATATCTTATCCTTCTTAGCATGCATGATACAAAATTGTTTATGAACTCCAAATGCCTAAGATCCTCGATGTTTTTTATCTTGAACCTCCTTGCCAAGAATATCTCTAACATTTTCAATTACATTCAAGTCACGTGATCTTCAAAATACCGGTATAACGTTAATATCGTTATCAGCAAATAATTATCTGACAATCGCTGATTGTTACAAATGGGCATTATTGTGCTGTAACGTCCAGGAAGTGAACAAACAGTTGTCGTCAAGGAATCATCAAATCACTCCAAGGTTGTTTTAATCATTGACAGTTTGGTCTAACACCCAAATGACCATCATTCCAAATAGCACCACACACTTGTTGTTCAGATCTTCCACCACATTGGACTGATCTTCTGATTAAATCTCGTCCAAAACGTTCTCCTCTTATCCTCCATAGTCATATTCTTTCATCGAGTAGAATATGACTCACAGATATCCATTAGCATAGTAGTATTATTTTCCTGCTTTGAAAATAATTGGGTTGTAGGTAGATAACTAAATCTATATAGATTTACATAAATAAATAACTAACAATAAATCAAATGTACATAATTTATATAGCGATTCTTTATGGAACATACATAGTATAACAAAAACAAAAACACAATTTCTTCAGATACTTAATTTGGTCTATTGCAGACGTTTCGCCTAAACAAATGTAACAGTAAAAACATCATCTATGAAATCGTCTGCAAAATCTATGGGAAACTCTATATTGGAGAGACTGGGAGATCGATCAACATGAGATTTAGAGAGCACTGTCTACCAAAAAGCGCCATTTATGATCACTTCAATAATAACCGCACCTCAAAGGCTATCTTACAGTCTATAACCTGGAGAATTCTTCATAGTAATCTAACACAAGAGTACAAAAGGAGAATTGTCCAGTCGATATACATATATATCTAAAGCCAGGAAAGGTACTCTGATAAATGGATGCATTGGACTTCATTTAGATTGAATAGATGAAAAATAAAAACAGTACTAAACACTATATAGATATGGATTGAAAAACCACTTCAAATTTAAAATAAATATATTTTTAATAAAAGGCCCGAGCTTTCGATGCTACTCGCATCATAATCATGGACAAATATATTAAAAGGGCAACAATAAAATACTTATATACAG